>CAUYRH010003323.1:0-42137 GCA_963574655.1 Perodicticus potto
GCGTTTGTAGTCCCAGCTATTTGGGAGGCAGAGGCAGGAGACTTGCTTGAGCCCAGGAATTGGAGGTTGCTGTGAGCTGTGATGCCACGGCACTCTATCCAGGGTGACAGCTTGAGGCTCTGTCTCAAAAAAAAAAAAAAACAAAAAAAAAACCATAGCTGCTCTTTTTTTGTTTTTTGTGCTCATAAAAAGTATCTGGTAGAACCTCTTTCCACATCCTTCTACCTATCTGACAAAGGCAAGGGAGGGGAGGAGAAAGAGACAAGTGTGAGAAGGGACAGAAGTCAGTGGCTTGCTGACCAGGGGTGCATCAGCTGGAGAGATGGTGCAGGCTGGATGTGCACAAGCACTGGGGGTCCCCAGCCCTGGGAGGGGACAGAGGCAGCCGGCTTTGAGCAGGAAGGTGACAGGAGAAGGAGCCCCCATTTGAGAAGATGGTCTCACACTGCCAAAGTGTGCTTTAAATACTTCTTTCCGGCTCCGTGGCTGTGGCTCAGCGGGCTAAGGTGCCAACCACGTACACTTGAGCTAGCAGGTTCGAATCCAACCCGGGCCCACCAAAGAACAATGATGGCTGCAACCAAAAAATGGCCGGGTGTTGTGGCAGGCGCCTATGGTCCCAGCTACTTGGGAGGCGGAGACAGGAGACTCGCTTGAGCCCAGGAATTGGAGGTTGCTGTGAGCTGTGATGCCACTGCACTCTATCCAGGGTGACAGCTTGAGGCTCTGTCTCAAAAAAAAAAAAAATACTTCTTCCCACTATCGTTTCTTTCTTTCCTGAGATTCACAAAGGGGAGCGTGGACATCGTAGTAAGTTTGGAGAAGATAAAAGAGGGCCTCCCTGGTGGAAGAGAAAGGGAAGAAAAGGAGAGGGAGAATGAGATGGGCGGGTAGTGGGGGAGGGGACAGAATGAAAAAGAGACAGATCGTGCCAAGGAAGAGAACTTGGCGGTTTTTGCCTGAGAAGTGATGAACTGGTGGTTATAATGGAGGTGACACTTGCTGTCCCAGGTGGATGTTTTGTGACTCTGGGGTTTTCTGAGTCTGAATTCTCTCCCTGATCCTTTTGTCTCTAGCGTTTCTCTCGATTCCTACAGGCCGAGCATTACCTAGCAGTGACTATGAAGGTGATTTAATGATTCAATTTGAGAGCGAGGGAGAAGGAAAGAGATTGTATCAATGTTATCGAACAACTTAAGTTGAAAAGTACTCCACGTTTAGAAGTACAATCTGTTCACATAAATGAGAAGCGCAAAGAACATTGGTGGGCAGATTCTTTGGGACTGTATGACAAAGTAAGCTGATGGTTTGGGCTCTTAGAAGAGTATTAAAACCCTCAGGGAAAAGACAGAAGAGGGCTGGGATTTGCATGCTGCCTTCCAGAGCCACCCTCTCCTCACACACCCCCTCTCCCCTCTCCTCTGGCACCGCAGTTCAGCCAGAATCTAAGGACTGGAGCTCGGAGCAGGCTCAGGGCAGGAGCAGCTCCATTACTCCAGTTCAGACGTAATCCAGATACCCCCCATTCAGAAGTCAACATGGGGTCTTGAAAAAATATGTCACAAATCTTGAGGATTCCAGGAGACTAGGGACTCTAAAAGCAATACGGGATTCAGGCTGTGTATCCTGGTGCTTCCATGATAAAATAGATGAGAAGTAATAAAATGTTATTAGTCTAGAAAAGGCAGAAAAGGGCTGGAACTCAAGATGCCTGAGTGCACCCCCCACCTCTTCTCTAAGCAAATTACTTTCATGTGTATCAGTTGACTTCTGCAAAGTGCAAATATTCTCCTGTATTTTAGGCCGGTGCTTCTCACACTGTAATGGACATACAAGTCACCTGGGATACTTTTAATGGGGAGACTCTGACTCAGGGATCCCAGGGAAGGTCTTGAGAATCTACATTTGTAATAAGATCCTAGGCTGCCAGTAGCCTACATAATCCCTTTGCCTGAATTAGAAAAACGTTCTCCTCCTCACCCCTAGATGCAGCTCTACAGGAACGTTTCTGAAAGAAATCCTTTCCCCACATGGTTTGGCCAGTGATGTGCAGGATGGATGTTGGCCCCTGCACACCCTCACACAAGTGCTTTTGCACAGTGC
Source organism: Perodicticus potto (assembly GCA_963574655.1). Classification (NCBI taxonomy): domain Eukaryota; kingdom Metazoa; phylum Chordata; class Mammalia; order Primates; family Lorisidae; genus Perodicticus; species Perodicticus potto. Next base: position 2,104 of record CAUYRH010003323.1, read on the forward strand.
ACAAACTGCCCAACTGTGCAAGACAGTCTCAACCATGTGGGCAGCTGTCTCCTGGGCTGCTGCTAAGACAGCCTTGCTTCTGATCCATCAGGGATGTTCTGCTAATTCTCCTTCCTTTACTATACAAGTCAACCGAGCCCATTAAGGCATTCTTTCCTGCTCTCATTCTGCCATAGGAACACCTGGGTTTATTTTTTCCATTTTATTTATTTGTTTATTTTTCTGAGACTGCCGGAATGACATGTAGGAATTAACTCATTCCCTCTCTGCTGCAAGAAGAGAGTTTGGCCCCTGGTTCCTCATTCTCCAGGGTACCCCTACTCAGCCTAGAGCTCCATGAAGGGGCTACAAGGCTTTCCCCCTCCTCTGCCTTTCCTTGCCTTTGGAGTTTGATACCACATCATTTATGAATCTAGAGTCTAAACAATTAAGCTCCTGTATCAACTGTCAGTACGTGATGATTATGTGGTTTTCTCAAATCTTTTGTTTCTCATCAAATATTCCTCCTCCTACATAGGGGATCAGACAGAAAGGTAAGCAGCCAAGTGCCTAAAATTTCCCTAAGCTGTGTGTTTACCTTGGATGGCATTTATTCAGTGCAGTGTCTGACGCTGAAAGGTTTTCTTAGCCACACCCCTTCCCAGGGCTCCCTTGTTCTGTCCTGTCTATCATTGGGGAGAAATCCAAAATATTTGTTTGTCCACCCAGTGTTGCCGAATTCTTTCCTTTATAGGAGCTTAAGGTCAAGGTTTGGAGAACAATGGACCCAGTTAAGAGAAGTGCACACAGCAAAACTTTGGGGTCAGCTGTCTTGGGCTTTCTTCGAAGGGTTTGGTGCTGGCTGTTCACATTATCTCCTGAAAAGAAACTTTTGGCCAAGGACAGAAAATTCTGGTCTCTCTAAGTAGCAGATTAAAAAGAGCAATAAAGTATCCTAGGGTCTATTAACTAAGCCTACCTGCCTTGATTCTCTCAGTTTTATTTATACAATGAAACAATAGAATTAAATAATTTGGAAAATTCCTTCCAGCTTTAAAATTGTAGGATTCTATGAAATTTGGTGGCTTTAATGATGTATTTTCTTTTCTGTTAAACTAAATTGCTAGAATTAAAAAAACAAAAACAAACCTTGATATTAAAACAATGGACTTTGTAATCTAATTTATTTAACTCAGGGTATCTTTGTAAGTTAATTACACTGTATTTTAGTTCAGAAACAATGGGTTTGGGACTTTAATAAGTCTTAATTTTTTTGGCCATTTAGTCCCCAAATTTAGGTGTTGGGTTCCAATCAATAAAAAGACCAACAAGGGAAAAAAAATAGGATGAAAGCGCACTGATCACAGAAATAAAAATACAAAGGATTCTTGACCACATGAGCAGATGTTTGATTTCACTCATAATAAAGCAAATGCAAAATCGCCATTTATCACCTATAAGGTTAGCAAGGATCAGAAAGTTTGGCAGTGCAACCTACATTATCCATCAATGAGGAACTGTTTAAATAAATTATGACACATTAACAAAGTGAAATAATATACAAATGTAAACAGAAAACAAGAAGGAACCAAAAAAAACCCCCACCGAATATGAATGTTTTTTCTATGTACTAAGATGAAAAAATTTTCAGAACTAGAGTACAATATAGCGCAAAAAAAACCAGGCACAGAATGGTGTGCACAGCACACCATTGGGGTGGTTTCTGTACATACTTAGCCTGGGTTTTTTCCCTTCAGTTACATACATGTGTCTTCTGTCTGGGCTTCCTGCTGAGAGTAGCGCGTGTCACCTGCCAGTGTTTTGGTCATGGTGCAGGTGTGAGGTAGGCAAAATGAGGAAGGCTGCTCCAGGCATGTTGGTCATTGTGCATTTCCATCTTTGAGTGCCTTCTTAAACCTCTCCATCCCTTCTTTCTTTTTTTCCATGCACCTGCTGGTCTGCTGTACCTGTGGTATAGATTCGAGGCCTCCAGAATACTATCCTGTCCTCTCTTAGTCTCTCCCGCCACTACCTTCAGAGCACAGTTACATCCTAGGCACACACGATGCTCAGCGGGATGGACGTGGAGCTAGGGGAGGGAAGAGCTTAACTGGCACAGTGATTGCAGAAAGAACTGAAGAGCTAGATTTGCTATTCAAAGGAGAGCAGAGATTTAGCAAGAAAAATACATATCATTGATAAAATATGTTACGAGGAGCCTATGAACTTTCCAGGTCAATTGAAATTAAAGAAATGGGTTAATTCTCTTTCATCACGTACCCTTATAATTGCCCCCGTGGCTTCCTATGTCTCTTCCTGTTGGCCCCAAGCTTGGAGCATCTCTGATACCCTCTGGGGAAGGATCACACTGGCTTCTGGTGTTTTGTTCTGTCACTTTCCTGCTCTGCCCTCTCTGACCACGCAATCTCATTTAAAAATTTCTCTAGCACTGCCGTTGTGTTGGTCTTTCAAAAACATATTTTCTGACCTTTCCATGGAGGAGGACTATAACTCCAAGAACTCTTTCTGGCAGAATTGTGAATCTTAAGGGTTTGATGTGCAGAGGGTCAGAGGAACACAGGATTGGGAATTACTTCTCTGGCTCCCTCTGCCAGATCGCCATCAGTTGGCTGCAGCCTTCTCCAAAATGATTGCCCTCTTAACAGGTGGTGAGGATGGCCCTGGATGGTGCCACTCTCTGAAAGTTCCCTTCTTCTGCTTTTCCTAGACCCCTAAACCCTGCCCACAATTTTGTACATAGTTCCTTTACTAATTCCGATTACCCATTTTGGGAGTGCCACAGGCTTCTTGCAGGGCCTCTAATTGATAGAGTTTCCATTTATAAGACAGTCATGGGTGGTGCCTGTGGCTCATTGAGTAGGGCGCCAGCCCCATATACCAAAGGTGGCGTGTTCAAACCCGGCCTCGGCCCAACTGCAAAAACAGAAAAATAGCCGGGCATTGTGGGGGGCGCCTGTAGTCTCAGCTACTGGGGAGACTGAGGTAAGAGTATCGCCTAAGCCCAGGAGTTGGAGGTTGCTGTGAGCTGTGTGATGCCACGGCACTCTACCGAGGGCAATAAAGTGAGACTCTATCTCTCAATAAAATAAAATAAAATAAAATAAAATAAAATAAAATGACAGTCATTGGCAGCTGTCAAAGCCTGTAAGATTTTAGGTGCACATGGTTTTCCTAAAATGAAGCCTATATACAGTATTACCCAGACTATATAGTCATATGCATATATGACATACATATCTAATGTAAAAAAATGTACGTGCATTTTAAGAGATCTTGCTAGAAGTAAAATTGATCATTCCCCCAAAGTGTACAAATTATAGGTAAAATGGATATGGGTAGCATGCCTATGCCTAGGAGGTACACTTGATGAGTGACAGTACCTTTGATTCAACTTTGAAAAAGTAATACATAGATAAAATCTCTTCAATTATGTATACATTTTTTTTGGCATCCTCTGTGTCTTTGGCTACTGTGAGCTAGAGTTCAGGCAGTGTATTAGTCAGGGTTCTCCAGAGAAGCAGGACCAATAGGATACACACAGATATATAGGAAGAGATTTATTGGGCGGTGCCTGTGGCTCAGAGAGTAGGGCACGGGCCCCATATACCGAGGGTGGTAGGTTCGAACCCGGCCCCGGCCAAACTGCAGCAAAAAATAGCTGGGCGTTGTGGCGGGCATCTGTAGTCCCAGCTACTGGGGAGGCTGAGGCAAGAGAATCACCTAAGCCCAAGAGCTGGAGGTTTCTGTGAGCTGTCACGCCATGGCACTCTACCGAGGGTGACAAAGTGAGACTCTGTCTCAAAAAAAAAAAGAGATTTATTGTCAGTGGTAATAGAGGTTGACATGACATGCCATCCAGATGTAAGGTGCAGGCCCAGGGAAGCCAGTGGGATAGTCCAATACAAGCCCAAAGGCCTGAGAACCTGGGGGAGCCAAAGGTGTTTGTCCCAGCCTAGTCTGAAGGCCCAAGTACCAGGAGTGCCAGTGTCCCAATGTCAGAGGGCAAGAGAGGACAGATGTCCCAATGTCCCAGCCCAAAAAGAAAGAGCAAATTCCCCCTTCTTCTACCTTTTTGTTATATTCTTTTTGTGCAGCCCTTGAGGGATTAGTGGTGCCCACTCTCTTGGTGAGGATAATCTTCTTAACTTAGCCTATTGATACAAATGCTAATCTTGTCCAGAAACACTTTTGGGGACACACCAGGAATAATGTTTTATCAGGTATCTGAATGTTCCCTGGCCCAGTCAAGTTGGCATATAAAATTCACCGTCCCCGGGAGGTTCAGAGCCATCTGTTTACACATTTGTTCTGCAAAGTCCTTGCCTGGCCCCTGTCCTGTGGTAAGCTCTGATTAGACAACAGTGAGTATATGAAAGAATAGCATGCAGGATCTCTGCCTACAATGCATTTTTAGGCTGTTGATGGAACCAAGACATTCACAAAAGAAAGACAAGATAACATAGGAAATGTGATCACAAAAGTGGCCGATGTAGAAATTCTGGTACATAAAAGCTGGAAGAGTCATCCAGTGTGGCTTTCAAATTTATTTAGAGGACGTTCTAGAGGTTCAGTGACTAGGGTTGGAATCAGAGCTGACACCTGAGCTCAGGTCTCCCAGGTTGCTGCTGCCTCCCTACCCTTCCATCCCCCTTTAACAAATATCCCATTTACATCTGTGGTTCATGTCCATGAGGTTTATCTAAGGCTGGATTATGGCTGATTGAAATTTTAACAAATATAGAAGAACTCATAGTAAGTGGATGACAGTAGCTTCGTATGATATTTAAAAAAAATAGCCAGAGTTGTTTTATAATCACACGCATGACATATAATGTAATCAGAATGGATCAAGGACCAGAGAGAGGGGATACTAATCATTTGCCACCCAAAGGAATCCCTCCACTGAAACTCCTTGCATGGGGCAGTCCTTTTTCTGGTGCCTAAAGGTCCATGCTCAGGGATTACTGGTGGTTGTGTATCTTGGCATGGCCTCACAGATATGTGACCACCTTTGTGTGGATGCATCATGCAGAAGACCCGGTCCCCCCCTACCCTGGGAGGGCTCAGAAAGAAACATATCACAGGGCCAGCTCAGAGAGCAAGAGAGAAGGGGCAAGAAGGACAGACGCCTTCCCGAGAGCCCCTGTCTCTGCTGACTTTCCATTCTGCCTTGATGAGGTTTTTCTGATTAAAAAGAATCCCATTTATTTTCTTTTTCTAACACAGCCCTTCTCAGATCTTCAGAGAGCTCTTGTCTTTTCTTTTCTTTCTTTTTTTTTTTTTTATTAAATCACAGCTGCGTACATTAGTGCAATCAAGGGGTATAATGTGCTGGTTTCATCTTGTCTTTTCTTGGTAGAATTTCTTTTAGGGGGAGAGGGCAGGTCAGGGACTGTCTTCTCAAATCCCTGACCCACCCTTCATGGTAGAATTTCTAAAGACTCTTGGCCTTTCCTTTATTGACAACCTCAAACACAGACATCCAGAAAGAACGTGGCATTCAGAGGCCCAAAGGGCTCTGGCTGTGACCAGTCCCGTTTGAGGTGATGACACAATGCTTAGAGAGCGCTCTCTGTGCCTGTGGGCTTCACTCCTGTCATCTGAGAGCAGACATTTATGTAGGTTAACATTTGTTATATAAATAACAAAAAAGATGCAAGTATAATGACAAAATTAATAAATTAGGCTATTTAAAATTTAAAATGTCTGTTCAACAACAACAACAACAACAAAACCCAGCATAAATTAAGTGCAAAGAAAATCCACAGGTCAGGAGAAAAATCTACCTCGTTACTCAGGTGAAAAACTGCAGATTTATCCTTGACTTCTTTCTCTCATATCCCACATCCTGCCAATAATAAGATAATGTTGCACCATAGTAGAAATCTTTGCAGTGTCTTATGTGCTTCTTATCACTGCTCCAGGCCTGGGGTGGGCCACCATCAACTCAATTGGATGGTTGGAATAACTCCCAACTGCTTTCCTTCTACCCCTGCAAAAAACCCTTATAGCAAATATTTACTCTTATCACTTCTGGTGGTAGGCTGAATAATGTCCCCCCCACCCCGCTCCACCAAAAGATGTCTATGTAGATTTCTATCCCCGAAACCTGTGAATATGTTCCTTATATGGCAAAAGGGGTTTTGCAGATGTGATGTCAAGCGGGGGAGTGTGTCTTGGGGGGTCCGCTGTAATTACAAGCATCCTTTTAAGAGGGAGGCAGTGGAGAGATTCAGAGAAAGAAAATAATTTGATGATGAAAGCAGAGAGAGGTCTGAAGATGCTGCATTGTTGTCTTTAAAGAAGGAGAAACGGGCCGTGAACCAAAGAATGAGGACTGGGTCTGGAGGTAGGAAAGACAGGGAAATAGATCTCCTCTCAGCCTCCAGAAGCTCCCACCTCTGACAGCTTACCTGAAGAGACTGATTTTGTACATCTGATCTCTAGAACTGTAGGATAATAAATCTAAATTTTTTTTTTTTTTTTTTTTTAGAGACAGAGTCTCGCTTTCTTGCCCTTGGTAGAGTGACGTGGCGTCACAGCTAACAGCAACCTCCAACTTCTGGGCTTAGGTGATTCTCCTGCCTCAGCCTTCTGAGTAGCTGGGACTACAGGTGCTTGCCACAACGCCTGGCTATTTTTTTGTTGCTGTTTGGCAGGGGCTGGGTTTGAACCCGCCACCCATGGTATATGGGGCCAGTACCCTACCCACTGAGCCACAAGCGCCACCCAAAATCTGAATACTTTTAAAAGCCACTAAGTTACAGCAGCTAATGTATCATTCTTTTGCTCAAATCTGTTACATAGTCAGAACCCTCTGGTCCCCCTGATCACCTGTTCCACTCCAACCTCTCTTTGCTCACTTGGCTCCACCCACACGAGCCTCCTAGCTGTTGTTCAAACTGCCAGGCATTTTCCTGTCTTAGAAACTTCGCTGGGCTATTGTTTTTATCTGATTACTCTTCTCCCAGACACTTCCTTGGCTAAACTGCCCAACCCACCCTACCCTTCCCATTTCCCTTGCTCAACATTGTCTTTGTTAAAAAAAAAAAATAGCTAGATAGCTTGTCTTTGGGTTTCCAGATGGAGGTGGGACTCTTCTGCGGAGGTTAGTCTGCTTGGGTCGTTTTCCGAGGACCCGACATCCACACCATTCTCTTTCTCTCTTATGGAAAATGAAATGTTCAGAGGAAGGTGTGTCCCTTAAGAAATAACAAGAGCATTTTTTACTGCAGTTTATGGGTTCAAAGTCACAGTTCTACCAATAACATACTATTCCATGAAATCAGCTTGGGTTTATTTTCAGTCTACTCAAAGTCCTCCTCTTCTGCGTTTCTTCGAGGAGGGGTTTATATGTACAGTGGCTGTGCTTCCATTGCCTGAGGACTGCCGCACAAATAAGACGTTCAGTGTGTTCACCTGGAGAAAGATTTTATTAGGTAAATAAAGCAGTAAGTCACCTTTTAATCAGAATAAATACAAAGACCTTCAGCCTTTTGTATTTCTCCTTTGCCAAAGGAAATGACCCACTCACCTTACTGAATAATGTTCCTCTTGTGGGTTCCTGGGAGGCAAAATGTCGTTAGCGGGAGGAGATGTGGCATTTGCTTAACGGGAACATTTCTGGGCTGAGGCTTCTGGCTTTAACTTTGTCAACCAGAGCAGGCAGTATTTCTTTGACTGTAAAACTAGGTAAACTTACAGACATGCTTCCAAGGAATGAAACGCTTTTGACCCTGACACAGAGAGAGGTGGCTGCTGAGGTAATAAACAAGTTGCTACCAGGAGTAAAAATAGAAATCAGGCTCCCGGGTGGATAATGAACTTGTAACCACCCAAGCCTATCAATGAGGTGAAGTGAATGGTCTGTCCTTTCTCATTTCCATAGACTCTGTTCAAGCTGTTGTGTTTTGATTACTTTTCTCCTTTACTTTTTATTTTATTTTATTTTAGATAAGTCTCACTTTGTCACCCTTAGTAGAGTGTTGTGACATCATAGCTCACAGCAACCTCAAAGTCTTGGGCTCAAGTGATCCTCTTGCCTCAGTTTTTCATTTTTAGTAGAGACAGGGGTCTCACTCTTGCTCAAGTTGACGTCGAACTCCTGGGGTCAGGTGATCCACCCACCTCAGCCTCCCAGAGTGCTAGGATTACAAGTGTGAGCCACTGCGCCCTGGCCTACTTTCCCCCTTTAAACTTCTCTTGGAGCTCAAGGAACATGGTTTCCCTTAGATAAAATTATTAGGGAGGTGAAGAATCAGATACTAGGACATGATTTACTTTTGACCCTTGGAGCCTCTTGGGATGGGCTTGGTCCCTGAGAACATGTGGTGCAAGCTGGGATGGGGAAAAAGGGGAAGAAGGCTATTATCTGCTCTGCTCCCTGCCCCTGGGGTTATCAGAGCCAATGGGTAAACATGGAGTCTCTTCTGAAGGCTGTCTTGTGGCTGGTTGTTTCTGAAGTGAGTGTCTGAGTCATGAGAATAGTGGTCTAAAAGGGAAGTTCCAAGTGTGGTAGCTGGTACCTGTAGTCCCAGTTACTTGGGAGGCTGAGGCCAGAGGATCACTTGAGCCCAGGAGTTTGAAACCAGCCTGACCAACAAAGTTACACTGTGTCTCTATGAAAAATAAAAAATATTTAGCTGGGTGGGATGGCACATGCCAGAGGAGGCTGTTAAATAACAACCCGATTCTAATAGAGAGTGACTTTGAAGACCAGCTTTGTGGCTGGTTACGTTAGAGATTATTCATCTCAGTACTGACCTTCCCAAGAAGCTGATAAAGAGCGGAGGTGGAGCCCTCTCTTCCAAGAGGCTGAGGCTCTGGAATCCTCTTGTTCTTCTAGAACTGAGGGCTTTCACACGTGGGCAGCTTCTCTGCAGGAAAAGTCAGAGTTATTGTAACACTTGTCTTTTAGCAAACAGACCTTCCAAAACATTTGCTTCTCCAGTTCCCCTTTGTTCCTATTTGAAGGATTCCCAAATCTGACTACCCAAGAGCTCTAAAGAAAGAAAAACTCTTTATTCTATGCTCACGCAGAGCACTTCTGACACCAAATGTGTAGGTTTTCCCACACCAAGCCATTCTCTGATTCTCTGTGGACACTAACTGGGTGTCCAATCTTTCGATCCAGTTCTGACATCATCTGTAAGGAGTTAGTGCAGGCCCCACAGATCACAGGTGCATTCCCACACAACTTCCCCCACTCCACATGTCAATTACAAGTCCCAGCTAATGCCTGTACTTCTGTCTGTGTTGGTATGAATGGAGCCTTTCCCGACACTGCCTCAGGTTCAATAATTTGCTCAGGGAAACTCAGGGAAACATTTTGCTTATGGACAAAAATCACCAGGGAAACATTTTGGTTATGGACAAAAATCGCCACTTTCCTGCAGAGAAGCTGCACACACGTGGAAGCCCTCAGTTCTAGGAACAGCCTAATGGGAGGGAGGCATGGGGCAAGGTGTGGGGAAGGGGCACGGGGCTTCCATGCCCACTCTGGGCACGACCCTTCCCAGCACTTCCATGCGCTCCCCAACTTGGAAACACTCAAATTCCATAGTTTAGGGTTTTTACGGAGGCTACACTATGTAAGCATTACTCATTAAATCATTGCCCACTGGTGATTGAACTTGATCCCCTATCTATCTCCCCTCTCCAGAGGTCCAGGGTGGGGGTGACAGTTCTGAACTCTCTTTTGTGTGATTGTCTCTTTGGGAACCCAGCCCCCATCCTCCAGAAATCACCTGGTTAGTGTGAACTCAGGTATAGTTGAAAGGGGCTTACTAGGAATAGCAAAAGGCACTCCTATCTCCCCATCCATCTCTCGGCAATTGCAAAGGTTTTAAGAGCTCTGTGTTAGGAATAGGAGCCAGAGACCAAATACATGTGTACAGAGGGTGCCAAAAATGTATACATATTTTAAGAAAGGAAAAAAAAACAGTATTAAAATTGTACTACTCAATATACACCAATGCCATTTGTTATCCCGTATATTGTATCTTTTTTCTCTTGTCATTGCAGAAGCCAAATGTGACTTGAGTATATAATTTTAATACAGTTTTTTCCTTTCTTAAAATGCGTGTACATTTTTTTTGGCAGCTTCTGTATTTCTTATGATGTCTCAATGTCACAAACTCTCATCCACTGTAGACCTCAGATATCTCTCTGTGGCGCCATGGGAATACTTGAGCTAAATCTCCAAGGCGGGATTGAATCTCGCTGGTAGCATTCACTTGGTTCCCCCTTTCAGCTACTGAGGTTCGACTTGAATAGTATCTGAAATTAGATTGGGAGTTCTTGAGAACTTCTCTTCTATTCCAGGGCAGAAGGAAGTTTTACGGGAACATTTTCCTGCCCTGGCAAATGACTTCTTTGGGAAGACGAAGACAGCAGAGTGTTCATCTCCTTGACCCAGGGCAGCAGGCCCTGGTTTGGAAAAGAGAAAGACAGTAACAGTTACTGGATTTGTCAGGGCAGCTGGAGCCCTGCATGGCTCCTGGGAGGAGCTGAGATTGGCAGTTGTGTTTGTTACTCTGTTGCTGCCCTGGGTGGCTGGAGAACAAACAGTTCAGCATTATAAGGACCTGGGTGTGTGGGAGCTGAGGGCTCTTGACAGACATTGTAATTAAAATGGGACACAAATGTGTTAAAAGCACATCACATTCCTGCACATCCATGGGTCCTTTGCCAGGGGTGACAAATTGTGTCATCTGCACTTTGCTGCTTAATTCTCATAGTGGTTTGACAGTGTCCGGGGGCCATGGGAAGAACAGAGACTCATAACTGTAATGCTTGCTTGACAGCTCAAGGTTCCTGGGTTCTATTTCTGCTTCAGCTTGGTTTAGGGACCAGTCTGGAAATGGTGATTTGATTTTCTTTCTCCAATACTTGGGGTCTGGTGAGGACTCTTTAAATAGTGTATGTGTCCAAAATGTCTCTGGAATCTTCTTAGTCTGACTGGTTAGCTCAGCTGGTTGGAAGTGTATATTAACAAAGGCAGAAGAGTGGGTGGCTTGTGTGTGTGTGTGGCGTTAGCTTTGTTCAGTTTCATGGTAATGGTCTGAACCCCTAGCTCCAATCTGGTAAAATGTCATGAATAAATTAATGTCTCACACAGGATTCAACTCATAGTAGGTATTTAAATTGTGTCTGCTCAATGAATGAGTTAATGCAAATCATTTAGAGAATCACAGAATAGGAGCGATAAAAAGGAGTTTAAAGACTGTCAATTGCATCCCTTTACAGTATTATTTGTCAGAGAAAAACAGAATTCAGCATCTCACTTGCCTATTTATGGTTAACTTTTTTCAGTTGAAGGATGAAGATTACATTTTATTTATATTTTTGTCCTTTCCAGCACCCAGGTGGTTAACTGGAACTCAGCCTCATCCCTGACAGTGGTCTTTCCCAAGTGGTCTCTTACAAACATCATACCAGGTGATGATTACAGGGTAGTGAGTAGAGAAGCCTATAATTTAGGGAAGAATTCATCCAGAGCAGTCCATTGTCCCCTCAGGAATAAAGCCAGCAGCAAGGAAAATGGATACCTTGGTGCTTTGAGAAGGCCTGTCCTCTGGAGCTGCAGCTGAAGGTTCTTGGGGGCTGTGGAGCAGACTTGTGGGCTACACGAGAGTTAGGACCACCTCAAGTGGTGAAAGAGAGGCACAAATGTAAAGACAAACTCTTCTGCATTTGCTTGGGCCCGGGACTAAGGAAGAGCAATGGCTGTGTGGTCAAATGACGTTTCAGATGAGTTGTGGGAAAGGCTATCTGACTTCACAGAGGACTCAGCTTTGTAGAGCAACTCAAACTAAGTGAAGTCTTTTTCCAGGGAAAGATCCTTTTGGATGGATCCAATGACAGGTAAGAACACTAGATTCTAAATTGCTGAGGAATGGTCTTTGGGACACATATAGGAAACTGTTTTGTTTGTAAAGAGACAAGGCAAGGTTAGCATCTCAAAGACAGGGCAAGTGACAGAGGGTCCTTGTCACTCTAATCCAGAAGAGAAGGAGGCAAGTTCTTGTCCGACTGGGGATGGAGGATGCCGTCCAACCGAAGGGCAGTGCACACTCCAGTCAGTCCAGGCTGGAAGTGCCTTTCTGGGGGCCCCTCAGAAAGTCCCCACCAAGGCAAGGTGACCTTATGGCGCCACCATCCAAGATGCAGCTCTTTCAGGAATTCTCATGGCTGTGTTTCGTTTACCTTGGTTTCTTAGAAGTATTTGTGGGCTTTTGGTGGGGATGCCTGTCCTTCTATGTTGGTGCAACAGGAAGGTGTGAGCTGGACGGAGCAAGATCAGCCATTTCTACAATATTGCCGAATGCCCACCATTGAATCCTGGGTTTGGAGGAGGAAGATCACAAAGGTAAAGTGCCATTTTCACCATGCCACCTCCAGGGTCCTATCAATGTGGGTTAGGACTGTCGAGATTGACCTTCATCACGTGGATGATGGAATGTTTGTCACAGTTCTCCACTGTAAAGTCTCTCCCTTTCCCCCCTTTTCCAAACGTCACTTTCTATAGCTCATTTCAGCCTGTACTTAAATAGTAGGGAATGAGGATCCTCTTCCTCAAGAGCAGAATATCTATATAATGTTATTTGGAATGCTTTTGCATAGGAGATTTGTTTCTTCTCCCCAATTCATTAATGAATTACTTCTTTCAATCATTTATTGTTATCCGTATGTACTCATGTATATTTATTTCATGCTTTGGATCACAATCCTCCCCAGTTTTATTGTGTTACTTGAATTGTTCCAGGTCTGGCCACTGGGATCTCTTACATTTTTTTTTTTCTTTTGAATACTCTTTTGCTTTTCAGCACCACAAGAAGCTCCAGGTTCATCTTATATATTTCCCACTCCTGTACTAGCTTTAGTCGTTTCTTTAGGGGTCTCTTTTATTGGAGAATGGCATTAGAAACAAAGGTCCGGAGGCTCAGTGTGCTTATTGTAATGGGGAGTCAGTTGATGAGGCAAAGAAACATATGAAAAAAAATATATATATATTTTGCAGTTTTTGGCTGGGGCCGGGTTTGAACCTGCCACCTCCAGTATATGGAGCCAGTGCCCTACTCAATGAGCCACTACATATTTTTATAAATCTCTTTGTAACCTTCTGTATATACATCAAGCTAAACATGAGTTCTTACTGATGCCTCCAACTCCAGTAAATTAGCCTCCTCTTCTGCTTCTCTGTAAACTCCCACTCAATCAGTGTGGAATTCTTATTCCAACCGTGAGAAGTTTGGCTCCCACCATCCTCCATTTATTACTTAATTTTTCTTTCTTTCTTTTTTTTTTTTTGTAGAGACAGAGTCTCACTTTATCGCCCACGGTAGAGTGCCGTGGCATCACACAGCTCACAGCAACCTCCAACTTCTGGGCTTAGGCGATTCTCTTGCCTCAGCCTCCCGAGTAGCTGTGACTACAGGCACCCGCCACAACGCCCGGCTATTTTTCTTTTTTTGCAGTTCGGCCAGGGCTGGGCTCGAACCTGCCATCCTCAGTATATGGGGCCGGCACCCTACCCACTGAGCCACAGGTGCCGCCCATATTACTTAATTTTTCAGCTCAAGCATACTTGTATAGCAATATCAGAACTGTTAATCTATACCGCATGGAAACAGTTTTATCAATAAGAGTACAGGGTTTACGTGCTGTCCCTTTTGACTTTAGCTGCTTTTAAACTTTTCCCAATATTTTATTATGGCAGAATACATATAATATTTACTATCTTTTTCCCTCTGGAAGTTTTATTTTTATTTCAAAATAATAAAGGAGTGTGGATGTTTCTGATACATGGCTCGAGTGAGGGTTATAAATGTGCCCATCACCCAAATAGTGTTCATTGTACCCACTAGGTGGGTTTCTGCCGCTCCCTTCTTCCCCTCTCTTCCCTTCTTGATTTCCAATGACTTGTATTCTCCCTCTGCTCTTCAAGTTTACCATCTTAACCATTTCTTTTATTTATTTATTTTTATTGTTTATTAAATCATAAACACATGGATTATGATTACATAATGCAATGCATTAATGCATTTGTGGGGTACAATGTGTTGATTTCGTATAGAATTAGGAACGCTTACTGGTTAATATATACCTCACACTGGTTAATATATACCTCATCTTGTTTACTGACTTATTGTGTTAACCTCACACTGGTTAATATATACTTCATCTTGTTTACTAACTTACTGTGTTAAGACGTTTATACTCTATACTAATAGATCTGACATGTACCCTTGCAATATGCACCATAGGTGTGATCCCACCATTCACCCTCCCTCCATCTGACTTCCCTCCACCCAACCCATCCCCCTTCCTCCCTCCTTCATCTTGAGCCATAGTTGTGATCTATTCATCTTAACCATTTCTAAGCGTACAGTTCAGTGGTATTAAGTGCATTTATATTGTCGTGCACCCATCATTACCATGTGTCTTGAGAACTCTTTTATTGCAAAACTGAAACTCTGTACCTAGGAAACAATAACTTCCCATTCCCTCTTCCCTGAAGCCCGTAGTAACCACATTCTACTTTCTGTCTCTACACTTGTAGCTACTCTAAGTACCTAATATAAGTGGAATTATGCAGTGTTTGTCTTCTTTTGTGTCCGGTGTATTTCATTTAGCATAATGTACTTGAGGTTCCTCTCCTCCCTTTTTAAGGGTGAATTATATTCCATTGTATATATATATATACACAATATTCTGCTTATCCATTCTTCTGTCCGTGAACACTTGGGCTGCTCCCACATTTTAGCTATTGTGAATAATGCTTCTGTACACATGGGAGTATAAATATCTCTTTAAGACCCAACTTTCAGTCCTTTTGAGTATAAACCCAGAAGTGGAATGGCTGGATCTTACAGTAATTCTTTTTTTTTTTTAATTTTTTTTTAAATTTGTAGAGACAGAGTCTTACTTTATCGCCCTTGGTAGAGTGCCATGGTGTCACACAGCTCACAGCAACCTCTAACTTCTGGGCTTGGGCGATTCTCTTGCCTCAGCCTCCCGAGTAGCTGGGACTATAGGCACCCGCCACAAGCCCGGCTATTTTTCTGTTTTTGCAGTTCGGGTGAGGCCGGGTTTGAACCTGCCACCTTCGGTATATGGGGCTGGCGCCCTACTCGATGAGCCACAGGCACCGCCCCAGTAATTCTATTTTTAATTTTTTAGGGACTCTCTTACTGTTTTCCACAGTAGATGCACCATTTTACATTCCCACCAACCATGCACAAGGGTTCTAGTTTTTGCACTTCCTTGCCAACACTTTTTTGGCAAAACTTCATTTTCTGTTTTTTTTTTCATGGTAGTCATCCTACTGGGAGTGGGGTGGTATCTTATTGTAGTTTTGATTTGCATTTTCCTAACGATTAGTGCTATTGAACCTTTTTCATGTACTGCTTGAACATTTGTATATCCACTTTAAAAGAAATGTCTATTCAAGTTTTTTACCCATTTTTAAATCAAGTTGTCTGTTTTTGTGTTGTTGAGGGATCTTGCAGTGGGATCCCTTGAAGAATGATCAGTTTTTTGGATTTCAACAATTCTAATAGGTATGTAGTAGTAGCTCACTATTGTGTTACTTTGCAATTTCCTAAATTACAAGTGACGTTTTGCTTCTTTTTATTTGTATAAAAATAGAAATCTGTATATGTTTGGTGAGGTGCCCATTCAGATGTCTTGTACATTTTTAAACAGGGTTTGTTTGTTTCCTTGTTGTTAAGTTTTAAGGATCCTCTGTGTATTTTGGATACAAGTTCCTCTATCTGATAGGTGATTGTAAATATTTTCTCCCTGTCTGTGGTTTGTCTTTTCATTGCCTTAAATGCATCTTTCACAAGCTTTTAATTTTGATAAAATATAATGTCAATCTTTTCTTTCACTGACCATTCTTTTGGTGTTGTGTTTAAAAACTCATCACAAACCCAAGGCATGTAGATTTTCTTTTGTTTTCCTGCATATCTTTTATAGTATTGCATTTTATCTTTAAGTCTGTGATCCATTTTGAGTTTCCTTTTGTGAAAAGCATATGGTCTATGCCAGTGGTTCTCAACCTTCCTAATGCCTCCTAATGGCGCGACCCTTTAATACAGTTCCTCATGTTGTGGTGACCCCCAACCGTAAAATTATGTTCGTTGCTACTTCGTAACTGTAATTTTGCTACTGTTCTGAATCATAATGTAAATATCTGATATGCAAGATGTATTTTCATTGTGACAAAGGAGTCGTGACCCACAGGTTGAGAACCGCTGGTCTATACCTAGATTATTATTATTTGCATATGAATATCTTAATTGTTCTAGCATTATTTGTCAAAAAAACTATCCTTCTTCATTAAATTGCCTTTGCTACTCCTTCGTCAAAGATCAGTTGACTCTGAGTATTTACATTGGTCTGTTTCTGTGTGCTCTGTTCTATTCAATTGATCTACATCTCTATTCTTTCACCAATAACCATACTGTCTTGTATTGTGAATTAGAGTAAGTCTTGAGATTAGGTAGTGTCAGACCTTCAACCTTATTCTTTTCTTCTGTATTGTGTTGGCTACTCGGGGGGTCTTTTGCCTTCTTATTGTATTTTAAACTTCATTGACTCTTGGAGGTCTAGCGCAGAGCCTTGTGGAATTACAAGCTCTAAATTAATTATGTACTGTCCGTCTACTTCTGGGTATGACTCAAGTCATTTTAAGACTGCTAGAAAAGATTTTATTTCACTTTAACTTTTCCATTTGCAAAGTTTTTTTTTTCTTTTTTTGAGACAAAGTCTCAAGCTGTCACCCTGGGAAGAGTGCTGTGACACCACAGCTCACAGCAACCTCCAACTCCTAGGTTTAAGTGATTCTCTTGCCTTAGCCTCCCAAGTAGCTGGGACTACAGGCTCCCACCAAACACCCGGCTATGTTTTGGTTGTATTTGTCATTGTTGTTTGGCAGGCCTGGGCTGGATTTGAACCTGCCAGCACTGGTGTATGTGGCTGGCACCTTAGCTGCTTGAGCTACAGGTGCTGAGCCTGCAAAGTTTTCTATATTATGAATTTTACATGTCGTGCCCTTATTATTAGGCAATAGAATTTTTGTTAGGGAAAAATGCCATCGTTTAGAAAAATAGTTTGATAAACTGCTTAGGAAAGAAGGTAAAATACATGAAGGCAGGGGCCAAGGCAACAAAACAAATGGAAGCAATATACCCTGCTTGAGCCAAGGAGAGGACTCATTGTGTTCCCAACAGGGAGGATACAGAACAGAGGAAAGAAAAGAGAAATAAAGGCGGCTGGAGGAATTAGCAGATAAAATAGAGCTGAGAGCCACATGCAATGAGGAAACCAGTAGAAATTCTACAAATTGAGATTAAGGATATATGATGTTGAATTTCAAAATCTTTATGCTGCTGTGATAGGACACTCACTTTTGTCTATTACACACTTCTCAATGAAAGTTGACCACACATCTCAATGAAAGCTTCTTTTGAAAGTTTTAGGCATTCAAGAAAGAACTTGAGCTTCACTTCTGCAGGAAAGAAGCACACCTGTAGAAGTTGAGTCCTCTAGGAATCAGCAACGATCTTGCTGAGGGTTTGGATTTTGACAGGGCGTGAATGGTGGTTTTGGATAAGCTTATCTGACTTTCCAAGAGACCTCAGCTAGGCTAGCATCTGCATTGCACATATCACAGTAAGGATGCCTTCTACTTACCAAATTACTGTAACAGCATTATTTCCTTGATTCTACTTAACAGTCATGTGAAGCAAAGCCCTTTCTGTAGCTTGTGCAAATTTAACCAACCTACACTGGTCTGGACAATGTGACCGTTGTGATAAATTACTGGGGATCTATTTGAATGATGTCAAATATGCAAACTTTACTTTTACTTTTTCACCCATTCAAACTTATATATATATATGGGAAGGGTCTGAATACTTGAAAAATAAAAGAGAAATCATTAAATGTAGAATAACAGAGCTGGAAGAGACCTCAGAAGCTACTTTACAACTGAAGGAACTAAGGATAGAGACGTGAATAGCTTCCCAACATTTATAACCTTTGGGAAGTGAAGTCATTGAATTATTAGAAGTGGAAGTCCTGTTTTCCTTGGTAGGGGAATTTCTGCCATGGACCACCCCTTCTAACAATATGCAAAGACCTAACTTGGCCGCAGAAAGGCCTCCAACTCAAGAATGTTTATGTCTTTGGATCCCATCCTCTCTTTTACAAAGGAATGCCAGAGGAAAAAAATTAAAAGGTCCACATGGTCATAAAACACTGAACTTCAGCTTTTTTTTGAAGCCCTCTTTCTATTCCAAATTTTGGGAGACATTAGGTGGATGAGACACTGGCAAAGAGCAGGCAGGTTGCTTAGGTTTTTCCCTACTTCATGCCTCTCCCAGGACTGGAATAGTCAACTGAAAACCAATCAATATATGTTTCATTTTTGTTTTCTGTATAAATAGTTGTCTTATCTGAGGTGACCTTTCTCCAAGAGCTAATAGCTATAAATTTTTGCAGCTGGACATGTTTAGAACTGCCTCATAGCTATTTTTGTTGATTTATTTTCTTTGCATTTATGCAATGTGGCTTTGGGCATGGAAGCAAGCAGCCCTGGTCCCTGGTCTTCCACCTCTGATGATTTAAACTCAGATGACACAGTCCTTCTTCTATTGAAAGGGCCTCTTATGGAATCCCATAGAGTAATAGCTCAGCTCAGGAGAAATTAACTATGTCTTGGAGACTCATCTTCAGTTCTCTTTGTGGCAATGTTTTCTGCATTTTGTGCATTTCCCCTGAATCTGTCTTGAAATATATTTTTATGGAAACCTACCTACCTACCTACCACTTCCATATTCCATAATATGGTGGTTCTATATTATGGAATATTAACTCCCTGGTATATTAGGTGGCCATGAAAAATGCAAATGCAATTACCATTTGGTGTGTAGTTTCATGGAAAAGTGGGTGTAAAATGTGTTAAGTGACCATTCCATATATTTAATTATTGTATGCAAAATTTATGTAGACATTTGGATAAAGTTTAGCCATTTTCTCAAAAAGAGGCAGTGAGCTGGCAATTCTTGAGGACCTAAGAATTGCTGGATTTGTCTTATTTAATCCTTAGAACAAGCCTGTAAAATAAAGCCTTGTTACCTCCATTTGAAGATGAAGAATCTCTGAGTGTCAACTTTTCTAAGGTCGCACAGTTAACATAAAGGTACAACCAGTGTTCCAGGTGGTCTTGAAGCTAGAATCTATTCTCTATGACGCCATGCTACCTTTAGAGAAACCTAAGCAATTATTGATTTAGGTAAACATCTTAGAGTGGTGGTGTTTTAGGTTACAAATAAAATAAATATAAAGGTATGTTTGTTACCCTCCATATTTCCTGAATTACTAATTTCTTTGGAGTAAAGGAGTAAGTGGTGCAATAAAGAAAAATCATCCCTTCTTGTTCTTTTGCTTTTAGAACAATGTTATTACTTCTCTCTGGATATTCATTTTCCAGGCAATAATATATATGTTCTAAGGTCTAAAGTCAAAAGGATTCCAAGAAAGGAAGGCAATAGTTTGAGCCCAGAATGTAAGACTAAGTAATAAAACAATCAAAATTATCTGACTTATAGGCAGGCTAAACTTAGATGAAATTTCAAAATATAAATATAAGGTTTTTTTTTCTTAAGGCTCCAGCACACGTTCCCCTCTCTTTTATGCTGATAAATTTTCTGTATCACATGTTGCCTCTGTTGAAATTAATAAATGTGTTCATACTAGGGATAAATAATTCATTATGTTTAATTCATTATATTTTTCCCAGGATATTCATCTCTTACTGGGAGATAAATTCTCAAGGTTCAAGAATGAATCTGTAAGGGTGGACTCCCAGGCATCAGTTCACAGATAACAGTCAGTCATAGATACCTGTTGTCCCTGAAATCACATAGCTGTTTCCCTTATGAATCAAACGTGGGACCTGTAGAACTGCTTTCATTTGATTAACCAGCAGAGTAGTCAGTTTCTCCACGTAACAGAGGAGTTGTGCAGATTTGTCCTCATCTCACGGTGAGTCGCAGGTGGTAGATGAGTTGGAACCTGACACTTTTTTCTGGAACCGCAGAGCTAGATGTTCTGCAGCTGGCTGGGATCGTGGAGATGCCCCGTGCTTATCCATCCTTCTTAGAACTTCACAACATACTTGTCAGTCTCAAGGCATCTCCCCAGGGACAGAGAACCATCATTGACCCAGGGATTTTTTCAGACCCTGCTAATCTCATCTCTGTGTCCTCTTGAGGATCCTACTTATGATAACACAGAAAAAGCCTAAAAGTCTAATCCTTCCTTTCTTCCCTGGCTAGATCCCTCCCCATACTGTGATTTCCTTTTATCGGGCTCAACATTCCTCGTTTCCTAAGCTCTTCTTCTTCATGTGACACTTTCATACCCCTGAATCATCCCAGTCGGGCTCTTCTGAAGTTGCTATAGTTTCCTCAAGGTATGATGCTTAGAGCCAAAGCTAGTACTCCAGGTGAGGTCTGGACTCATTTGTTTATTTATTCATTTATTCCTTCACGCAGCAGACATACACTCAATTGCTATTGAATTCTGTCTGATCAGTGCCCAGGAGGGAGGGGACACTTAGCTCCATTTCTCCAGATACCATATGCTTTTGGTTGGTGCCCGAGATCACATGGGTTCTGGTTTCTAGGGAGTTATGGTCAGCTAGCTCTCTGGAGACTTTTCCCATGGACTCCTGGTGTGGCATGTGCCTCATTCTCCACCAAGTTGCTTCTCTCTGTGTGAACTTGGCCCTATCTATGTGCAAACCCACCCTGCTACTCTGGGGTATGTGCCTGCATAGGATTTTATAAAACCTATTTGGATCATAACAAGTATACCTTTCCTCAGATCCTGGTCGAGCTTTTGTTCCTTCTTGATGCCACAGTTGACATGCCTCCGGTCTATCTCTGTAATAAAACCTAAGCTCTGGGATGTGGAGCCATCGCTCTGCTCAGGGGTCAATAAGGCACCAACAAGAGGGGTCGTGAGCTCCCGCAAGTACAAAGATGCTTCTATAGCCCATGGAAAACTACCCGTCCAGTCCTTCCCACTCACTTTGGACTCTCCGTCCTTCCTTCTCCCCCTCCTTTCTTCTTCCCATGCAGCTGGACTGGCTCAGAGGAAAGAAAACACCAACCCCATGCCCAGGTACACTGCTGATTTCAGGGCCTAAGAGATATTTCTGGAGCCAGGATTCTGGAGATGGGAGGCTGAGAACTCTCCAGAGTAGAGTCTTTCCTCTCTCGTGCCATCACCCCTCACCCTGTTCACTTTCTTTTCTAAAAAATTGCTTCCACCAAGATTTTGTGACACAATTTTTATATTTAGAGAAGGTCTTGTCAACCCATTTTAGAGATAAGACATCATGTGTGGGAGTCACATGGAGGACACTGGTTCCTTCGTCCTAAGGGTCCATCATCAATGTCCCCTGCCACTTTATGCATTTCACTAAGGGAGAAATTAAAGGACAGTCTACAGTTGCTGTAAGTGTCTCTAATTTAATTCGAAACTCTCTCCTGCCGCTATCTCTGTTATGTTGCCTTCCTTTATAGAAGGAGATTCGGAGCTCTGAGAGTTCGGTTTGTGCAGAGTAAGGACCCTCTCGTGGTTTTCTGCAATCTTCCCTGCCCAGTCCACACACGCTCACTGTCCCAGCCATAGCGAGGCACAAGAACCTTTGAGTATTAGCTTTTCATGAGTTGCATCTTCCTTGAGGAGAAAAACAACTGAGAATCTAAGTATAAACTAGTTCCCAGCATGGAGTGAGGGAGAGATTCCAAACTTTTCCATGAGACAATGCCATCTCCTCTCTGCCCTCAAGTTCATGTCGTGAATATTCCTCGAATTCTTCTTAATAAAAGGCTTCGGCAGAGCTAACTGAGTTCCATCAGTCCCATTTTCATATGTTGTTTGGGTCAAGTTTAAGCTTTTTTGGCTTTGGGCTGGAGTTCTAACGCCAACTCTGCACTTACCGCGTGCAAATTTTAGTCGTAAACTGTGTTGCCACAGGCCTATCACTCACTCCTCCCACCATGAGCCCCCCTCCACCCTCTTCTGTCTCTGCACACACTCTCTTTTTAAAAAAGTTTACTATTACCAGTTTGGCAGAAGGCAGTGTAAATGTTATGTCAGCCTTAAGAAACGATTTAATCCTGATAGATGAGTTGCCAGGGCAGTGTGACACTAAGTGACAGACGTTAAATGGCACCTGGCACCGCTGTTCCCAGAGATTCACAAACAAGACTGCCTGTGGTTCCAGGCAGGTGAAAACTTCTCAGCAACAGCCGAAGATTGGGTTTTCTTTTCCATCTTCCATGGGAATAGGCCATCTCCTCTCTGGAGGAGTCAAAGAGTGTGTCATTGGTCTGTTCTGGCCTGGGTTGGAGACGGGTGGTAAATGGTTCCAGATTATCAGGTTAGCAAAAGCACCTACACATTTGGATCCTTTAAGCTTCCAGTAAGGGATTAACCAGAAGGAGGTGGGTTTTTCTGGATTTTCTAGGGCATTTGATGATATCAGAAATTCCAAGATGAGGAGGCTTGGGAAGAAGGTAGGAAAAGCTGAACATCTGATCTCTGTAAAAAGAAAGGGCAAGTCAAAAGCAAACCAAAAACAGAAAACCCACCCCCAACTGCTCCCTTCCTGGTGGGCGCCGCCAGGCGTCTTTCTGTTGTCCTGGCACTGGTGAGGCTGAGAGGCCAAATAGATGAACCAGTTGAAAAGAGGCTAAACAAGTGTTTATAACCTTGGACATTCATATATTAAAAAAAATACTGCTATCTGAGCCTTCCTTCCTGGGATCATAGTAGATGGTTGGTGTTCAGGCCTTGTATGCTTTTCTGAAGACTCCCAGGAAATTCTTACATGTGGTCAATACTGACAACCCCTGGGCTTGGACATCCTGCAAATCAACTGAGAATGTGGACCCAACTGCACTTGGAGACTAAATACTGCTGGACTTCCCCCATTAAGAGAGCAAAATTAGTGTTTATTTTCCCAGGCACCACCACTGGTTGCTAGGCTTAAAAAAAAAAAAAAGGAAAAAAAATCCTACAAGTATCCCATAGTCACTCCAATGAGAAAATGAGACTTTTCTCTGCACATCACTCTTTGCTTTTCATCCCCTAACCCACCCCCAACATGGGCTTACCCTTTCCTTTCCATCCTGTAACCCATTCCCAACATGAGCTCCTCCCAGGACTGAAGTGGTTGGAAACAGGTGGAGACTGCCCAATTAGAAGAGACACCCAGGGATCTGTTCTCAATCTACCCTAAACCCAAAATCAGACCCAAGCAAGCTCAGGAAATATGGCTTCATCCGGTCCCTTTGCAGACGTGAAGGGAGAACATACGAGAGAAACAGAGACTTTTTTCTCCTATCCCTTGTAGACTTTAGATAACCCTTTCTTGGGATAGTCTGTCTGGGAAAGTTTGCATGAAGGCCAAGTCTAGGCTAAACTAGGAGCTCTTTGTGTCCCGGGGCTATCGTTCTTGTTCTTTTTCTCGAGCAGTAAATAATTCTTGGCTTTGAAAAATATGCCCTGGTGACAGGTTCATGGTGGCCATGGGAGGAGCAGAGTCTGGATGCCTGAGTGTAGAGTTCAGAACTCCAAGCCTAGTCTCACCCTCTCGACACAGAGATCCTCATTGTAAAAAATATTGGTGCCTGCGGCCCCGAGAGTGACAAAGGAAAGGACCCTTGTCTTACAGTGGATTTGTGTGCTCCATCGAGTCCCTCTGGGCAAAGGGGGTGCACCCACCACCAGCTGCTGGGAATATTGGTGCAACAACTCATAGTCAGGTCTCTTCATGGCCATCACCTTGCCATGATGGAACTGCAATGCCCAAGGTTACCTCCACCTTCTGGAGGTAGCTGATGCTGGGATACGACGCTGAGCCTACTTTCCTCAAACTGGGACAAGGTGGCTTTGGAGCTTCTTAAAGTATTGGGCAAGGCCTCTGTTGCAGCTGCGTTGTGGGTCAGCTCCTCCTCCTTTGCCACTCTGTCTTCCTCACTGCAACGTGTATCTCCTGAGCACAGTCTCAACAAAGCTTCTGCATACAACTTCACATCATAGGACCTATTTCCAGGATACCTAACCTAAGTGACTTCCTCTTCTTGGCCACCACTCCCCTTGAGGTCAGCTTCGATATGCATGATATTAATATCATCCTAGAAAAATGACTTGCTTTGTGGTTAGAAAGAAAACATTTTGTTCAGTGTAAGTCTCTGACGTTCATTTCCCCTTTTGGTGGCCACCTTCTTCCTAAGGCGACGTGGAGAGGACCAGTGGTAGCACCCAGGACAAAGCTACAGTGGCTCTAGAAACTTACATGGGAAATAACTTGAAAGAAGATTGCAGAGGAATTCCAAACACCACGGAACTCATGGCAGGCAGGCTAAGGGGAATTACTGAAAGATGAGAGTGAGATTAGCAGAGCTATTGAGGGAAAGTTGGAAAAGGCACAAAAAGAGAATGACTTTCTTAAGAGATGAGAGATTTTTAGTTAATTCCCTGGATTAGTTACTTTTAAACAGTTTACCAAAAAAAATCTACATCTGTTAATTTACTGCAAGAGCCTTTGTAATTTGAGAGTTGATGGCCTTCCAGGGCAGGGGCGGATGGGTGCAGATTTGTGCGAAGAGTTAAATCTCACGATGTGAGCATGCTTGGAGAAGTCCCACCTGTGTGTACAATGTGCTTAAAGGATTAGAGCAAACTTTGAAATTATGATATGTTTTATCTACAGTAAGCACCTTACTTTTTAAGCTTCTATTTCCTTGAAGGAGGGGGGAGAAAACCATCAATTCTCTCAGAAATCAGGTGCATGAGATACTCTGCTTGTGGGATTTAATGAAGCTTTAAGTGCAGGGGGATGAGGATGTGTTGTTTATATATTTTAACATGTTAATAAAACCTATTTTCCACACTTGTGATTCTGTTGTTCTGGATGAAGGTGACATTTTGGGGGAGATGCAGGAGCCAGAGGGTGGGGGAAATTGTAGTGCAAGGGGCTAGTGGGACAGGAAAAGGGAATTTTTAAAGAAGTATTTCTGTGATCCTGTGTTCCCTTCAAGAAATATAAACAAAGCCAGGCGTGCTGGCTCACATCTGTAATCCCAGCACTTTGGGAGACTAAGGCAGGAGGATGGCTTGAGGCCAGGAGTTTGAGACTAGCTTGGGCAATGTATGAGACTCCTTTTCTATCCCTAAATAAATAAATAAATACATAAAATTAGCCAGGCATGTAGTTCCAGCTGCTCAGAAGGCGGAGGTGGGAGGATTACTTGAATTTGAGGTTACTGGGAGCTGTGGTATCACCACTGCATTCCAGTCTGGGTGACAGAGCAAGATGGTCTCAAGAAAGAAAGAAAAGAAAGAAAAAGAAAACTTGTCCCTGGGATGGAGTAGGCGATTATTAAACTGGAGACAGAAGGAAAGTCTTTTCCTTTTCCCATATTTTACCAGGAATGGAGGACACAGTCATTGGCTGCTGGCAAGGCTGCTGCTTTCGGTTTTCTGGTCACCGTAGGTTTTTCTGATGGATTGAGGGTGAGGGACATGGTAGTCAGAAATAAGCATAAATAGCTACAGTTTTTAGGAAACTGAACATCACACACAGATGGGCCTAATAAAGACATACTTTATTTTAAAAACACTCATATGTTGCAAAAATACATAGAAAAATAAAGTTTGGGGTGGGGGTACTTTTCTAAACTTCAAGTCACAGACCTTTTTTGTTACAGATCCAAGCAGGGTTTGTTATACGTGGAGAACCCAAACTAATTTATTAAACAGGGTAGAAACAGGCTTTCTGGGTGAAATGGTCCAGAGCGCTGCCCAGTTCACCTGGCAGATACTGACTAGTTCTCCAAATATTTCTTGATACAGAAATATACAGATATATAGATATAGAAATATACAGATATAGGCTGATGACTGTTCCAATGGGAAAAAAGCACATGGATTCACAACCAAGTTTTAAAAATACCTTTTTTTCCTTTTTTTTTTTGCAACACAGGATGTATCACAGTAAAATGTTTAATCCTTGCAGAATTGCAGGTTGAAAGAATTAAATTCAGAGGTGGAGAGAGAAAAGGTACTGAGTAGAGATTGAACACTAAATACTAATTTTCAAAGATGTGTGGGAAAGGAGAAAGCAAGTTATGACGCTGTAGCTTTTGTGCTACTTATACTGTGGTGGGTGTCAGCAGCATGTGGTATTTAACAATATTTCACCGTGGAGCCCAAATCATAGAAAAATGGGGTGAAAATGGCCAACTTTCTGTTTACTTTGGCAGTTTTGCCACCCCAATAGTAAACTGGCTCTTTTAATAGGAGAACGTTGAAAAGCTTATCACTAGATAGAATTAGTGGGACCAAGAGAAATTCCAGGCCTTGGGCTCATGAGAACTATTTTTTGTTATCGTCTTCCCTCTACTAGGTCACCTGAGATAAAAGAATGGAAATGGAGGGACAGTCAGATTTCTCCTTTGCTCTCTGCTCATTCTCTTTGAGCTCATTCCAGTTGACCCATTTTGGGGGACTCTTGATGGGCATTAAACACAATTCCTGAAACATTTGGATAGTTTCTTACTTTATTTTCTGATAGAAGCCACAGTGTTGTGTTTTGAAAATGATTGCCTTTTCCTTAGCCTCTTTCTGCAAAGTGCTGTCAACCCCTTTGCTTGGTCAGTGGACGGGGCTCCCTCAGGCCTAGGCTGCCTTTCTTTCTATACCCTGCCCCAAGCTCTCTTTCCACTAGGACAGCTCAATGATGCTGGCCTTTGTTTGACAGTGTGTTCTTCCTTTTCCCTCCTCTGCCTGCCTGCAAAGATTCTCAAGGGTTGTCAGACTTTGAATGTAACAACAGAGCTACCAGAAAGACCTATAAAAGCAGAGGTGACCTTCTTGAGCTTGTCGGGTCTTTAAATAGGATTTGAGATTTAATGCCGTATATTTTTAAAGGAAAGAAATAAGAGTTGCTAGTTTGAAAAATGTCTTTTAGCCAGTTCAGAAACTGCCCCTTACTTTTTTTTTTTTTTTTAAAACCTAGGACAGATAAAACTTTGGAGGAAAGAAAAGGGGGGTGGCAGATCTCAGGCTAAAGAAGGAAGGCGAATGTTAGGTATAGTCAGACTAAAATTCAGGACTTAAATAAAGCCCTTTAGAGGGTGATTGTTGTAGGAAAACAAACAAAAAATAGTAAGGGGAGGAGGGAAGGAAGGACCATAAAGAATTATGTCATCTGTCATGATATAGTATGAATTATAGCTTGAAAACTCCAGGAAACTTTTAATTCTAAATTCTCTAGCCCAGGACAAAACAGTTCAGAAGCGGCCATTCCACCTTTTGCTAATAAAAAGTGCTGTGGCCCCAGCAGCAGAGTAGAGACTGTCCTTAGGCCCCTATCTTGGACATGTGGAGATTCTTCCGGCATGGCCCCACCCCTTGCAGTAAAGTTCTGTTTATACAGCTTGTCTTAAAACCACAGTGAGTGCGTCTTGTTCTGTTTGGGCCACCCTGCAAATGCTTAAATTGGCATAGTATTTTAAAAGGACTACTAGGAAGCTGATATTTTCAGCTCCTCCCACCCCTCTGCATTTCCCATGCCAACCAATGTGTGCTGAGCATGGGGGCTTTCTCTTTGAGACCCTGTTTTCTCCCTGTTTTACAGGCACAGAGCGAAACCTTGGCCATATTCCAAGGCCAACAAAAACTTAAGTTTAATTCAGCGGGTGACATCCTCGTTCTGGCTGTCCTCTCTGCCTTGCTCTTTCAGAGTTGCTGATCAGCTATACAGGAGGATGGAGTTGTGGAAACAGGAACCTCAGGTGCTCATTCAAAATCATACAAAGTGCTGGAGACAGCAATTAATTTTTCCCACCCTTCAAATAGGTAGCTAAAAGCAAAAATGACCTACAGTGTGCACTGGGGGAACTATTTAGATATTAAAGCAGTCACTGTCTCAGATCTGTCAGTGGCCCACCAGAGAAGACGCTGGGATTTCCAGGCCAATCTCCAACGGCTTTGGTCTGTGCACCTCTTGCTCCCCGTTGCTCCCTGACATTGGCCCCTTTTGCTTTCCCGAGAGATACTCTGGGGAAGGCAATTTTTGATCATATGTGGTTGTCATCTGAGCTGGCATTACCAGAAAGCTGGGCTCCAGCTGCCCACGCAGTAAAGGTAGGGGTAATAAGGATAGCTGTTATACACAGAGACCAGGGAGGCTGGAGAGAGGCTCTCCTCTTTCAGGGCGGGCACGGAGGAGTGCTTCTCCAAGTCTCCCAGGTCCGAGGTGAGCTGCTTCCGCTTAGTCTTATAGCGTCTGTTTTGGAACCATATTTTCACTTGGGTCTCGGTGAGCTTGAGGTTCTTGGCCAGGTGAGCCCTTTCAGGGGCTGACAGGTACTTCTGATGGCTGAATTTCCTCTCTAACTCGATGACCTGGGTGTGGGAGAAGGCGGCTCGCGAGCGCTTCTGCGGCTGCTTGGGAGTCTGGGGAAGGCTTGATAAGGCGCCTGGGGCATCTTCACAGTCCAGCAGATAAGTCCCAAAGTGCCCATCTGGAAAGGAGAGGGGAGAAGGAGAAATGGGAAGGAAAAAGTTACATGTTAGCGGGAAAGAGAACAGAATTCAATCCACCCTTATCTCTTCAGAGAGTGAACAAACAGCCCACAGTCATCTTGGACACGTTTCACTTTTTTCACATGACCGAGGGACTCTCTGGAGTGAGCCACGAGTAAATGTGTATGTTATGTTTTCATTTTCTAATAATCAGCAGGAGCCCTGCGTTAGAGAGGCGTTAAGTGGTGCCGAGTAGAATGAAATGGAAATTGTGGATGTGTGTTCTGAGGAGAGGTGGGAGAAGGGTGGCAGGGCAGACACAGAGGAACGAAATTCCAGGGAAAGCGGGACCAAAAGGCATCCGGGTAGGTAAGAGAGGGGTTGTGCGCAGGAGAGGCAAACGCAACCCCATTGAGGGGCTTCAATCCCCCTTTCTCCAAAGGAGCCGTTAGGTCACCTCCTAAGAAGTGATGGGCAAGAAAACACATCTACTGTAAATGTTGTGACGGTTGTGTTATCTCCAAAACGCCGAGGGAACGCCCAGATTTCCTGTTCGCCCAGGGAACTGGGAAGGAAACGGAGCTGTTGCTGGTTCAGGTAACCGCCGACGGGTGACGTGCGCTGGTGCGCCCCGGGTGGCGCGGGGTCGGGGTGTTCAGCTGCAAGGACAGAGCGCCCGGCCTGCGCGCTGGCGTTCGAGCCGAGCAGAGCCGAGAGCACCGAGCCCGGCGAGTCACGCGGGTGGCAAAATCCTGCGTCGCCCTGACGCTGCGGCTCGGGGTGAATCTCTGGGGCGCGCGGGTGGCTGCGGAGGCGGGGACGTCCGTCCTCCTGTCGCCGCCGGACCTCGCGTCCCCGCATCCCGGATCCGGGAGGTCCGCCGTGGCCAGTCGTCACGCCGACGTCGCCCTGGCCACCCGTCCCGAGGGACCTGCCCGGCCCGGCCTCCCTGGCTCACCTGGCTCGGTCTCGGCCGGCATGTCGGCCTCCCCGGGAGCGGCGCGGGGCCAGGAGGTCGGCTCGTCCTTCGGCGTCCTAGCGCCGCCGCCTCCTCCCCCCGGCTCCAGCGCAGGGTCGCGCCTCGGATCCGGCTGGCGCGGGGGTCGCGGGCTGCCCGTGTGGTCGCCGCGCCGCTCCGCGCCGTCCCGCAGGATGTCCTGGATGAGGAAGGAGGTGAGCGGCTTGGACTGGGTCGGCGGAGCGGCCCCGGGGCTGCGAGCGGCCGCCTCCGCCTCCCCCGGCCGCGGCTCGGGGGCCCTGAGCATCCCGGCGGCTGGGCTCGGGCGGCTCCGCGCCCGCGTGGCTCCGGCGGCAGCTGCTCCCGCCCGGCCCGCACCACTTTCACTTTCCACCGCTCCCCGCGAGCGGCGCCGCTTATAGCCCCGGGGGAGCGCGCCGCGCCGCCTTCCCATTGGCTGCGAGGACGCGGCCGGCGCCGCGGATTGGCTGCCCTGCGCTCCAGGTGACCTGGCGGAAAAGGCGAGTCCTTGGCGCTGTCCGCGCGCCTCTTCCCGGGAGGATTTCTTCCCCAATTCTCTCTTCTCTGGCTCACCTCCCTCGTCCCTAGGCTCGCCTCCCTCCTCCTTTCTCCGGTCCGGAGCGGAAACCAAAACGAGTCTCCTCTGCCCCGACCCACCTGCGATAGAAGACGAGACGCTTCTCGGGAACAAGGACGCCGAAGAGAAATACTCTCGCTTTTGCTCACAGACAGATAAGCGGGTCAGCCACTAGCACCACACCTTACAGATGAGGATTCTGGGTGCCCGGGATGAGGGGAGACCGGTGCCCAAGGCAGAGATACTAAATTTAAGACTCTCAGAAACATGACAACTAGGTGTAGTGCCTGCCGCCAGGCTGGGTGCTGTACTGGACGTTCCTGGGAGCAGGAGCAATGAAAGTATTGATTTAATGTAAAGTTACAGGTTAAACATTGCGCTGCATTGTATACGAGAATATGTTTAGGGAATAAGCACTGGTGTATGTAGACACATGATGTGTGTAACTTCAAACGTTGCAGAAACATTGAGTGGCAGCTAGGTCCCACACGGGTCGGGTCGAATGTTAACATTTGGCAATCGAACGTGTGCTGATGTTCTTTTGAACTAGTTTTATGCAAATTTTGTGTCCTTTCTGGCCTAAGACGCCTTCCTTTAAGTCTCATTGGAAACCATCGTATGTTGTATATACGTCTGTGGAGGTGGGAGAGCTAATAGGTTATTGTAGAATATGATACTGCCCAAGAAAACCACCTGTGGGAGGGGAAAGTCTTTGCCAAAGCTGGTTTTCTTTTTCACCTTTCCTAGATCTTTTCATGAAAGCAAGCAAATAAACAAAACCCTTCAAATGCTTTCTTTTGAAATAGTTATAAATTCACAGGGAGTTGCAAAAGTAATACCTCTGGAGTCCCCCAATGACATGTTATTTAACTGTGGGACAATATTAAAAAAAAATGAAAATTAACATCAGTACATTACTGTTAACTAGACTAGACTTCATTCTATTTTCCTCATTTTAGAACTTGCATTCATTTATGTGTGTATTGCTCCATGCAATTTTATCACACATGTATATGCGTGCATAGACAATCAAGACACAGAATTGCTTCATCACCACAAAAGGACTCCTGGGTGCCACATCTTTGTACTTGCACACCTAAGACCCTTCACTCTGTTCCTGACCTCAGGTAAACTCTAGTCTTGTCTCCATTTCTAAAGTTTTATCATTTAGAGCAGCAGTTCTCAACCTGTGGGTCGAGACCCACAGGAACTGTATTAAAGGGCCACAGCATTAGGAAGGTTGAGAACCACTGATTTAGAGAGTGTTATATAAATAGGATCATACATTTTACGGTTTGGAGACTGGCTTTTTTTTTTTTTTAACTGAATATAATGTTCTTGAGGTCTACTGAGGTTGTTGCATATATTAATAGTTTATACTTTCTATTGCTGAATTTTATCGCATCATATGGATCTACCAGATTTTGTTCAATCCCTCACTCACTGAGGAACATTGGAGTGTTTTTTGCTATTATGAATGCAAGTGTTGTGAACATTCATGTATAAGTTTTTGTGTGCACACGAGCTTCCATTTCTCTGGGGTAAATGTCAGGCAATTGCTAGGTCACATGGTAAACACATTAGTGTTATGAGAACCTGCCAAATTATTTTCCAGAGTGATTGCACCATTTTGCATCTCCACAAGCAATTGTTTGAGAGTTCCAGTTTCTCCACATCCTTGCCAGCATTTGATGTTACCACTATATTTATTGTAGCTATTTAATAGGTACATAGTGCTATTTTATTGTGGTTTTAATTTGCACTTCACAAAAGGCTAACAATGTTGAACATCTTGTCATGTACTATTATTTTTCATCCATAGTTCCTCTTTGGTGAAATATCTTTTCAGGCCTTTTGCGTACATTGTAATTGAATTTTCTGGTTTTTTACTGTTGAGTTGTGATAGTTCTTTATGTGTTCTATAAACTTTTAAGTCTATAAACTTTTGTTGTATAAGCAGCTTGGAAATACCTTCTCCCAGTCTGTAGCTTTCCATCCCTTTATTTTATTTATTTATTTCTTTTTTTTGCAGTTTTTGGCCGGGGCTGGGCTTGAACCCACTACCTCTGGTATATGGGGCAGGTGCCCTACTCCTTTGAGCCACGGGTGCCGCCCTCCATCCCTTTAATAGCATAAAAATTTTAAATTTTGGTGAAGTCCAGTTTATTAATCTTTATTTTACAGATTGTGATTTTGGTGTTTTGCCTAAGATCTCTGAAGATGCCCTTCTGTGTTATTTTCTAAAGTTTTCACACTTTACTCTTAAATCTATGATTCAGTATGAATTAATTTTTGTATATGGTGTAAGGTTTAGGTAAAATTTATAGTGGAGTGGCATTTCAAAGCAGTGGGGAAAAAGTGAATTATTTAATAACTGCTGTGCCATTTGGAAAGTATAAAATTCTGTTCTTATAACAAAATAAATCCCAGATGCATCAAAGATGTAAAACACAAACAGACACAAGGAAAAAAAAGTTTAAGCACACTCATCATTAAAGAAATGCAAATCAAAGAGGGACTTTATCTAACAAATGCAATCAGTGTAGCCTAATTCTTTGTACCCTCAATAAATCCCAAATAATAAAAAATTAAAAAAAGAAATGTAAATCAAAATCACATTGAAATGCCCCTTTTCGACCTATCAGATTAGCAAAGGTGGATAATGTTCAGTGTTGGTGGGAGCGTGAGAACAGCTGTTCTCTTACTAAGGGAGAGACAGTTCTGTATAGTCATAATGACATTTCTCAGAATGTGTCCCTGTTGTTAAGCAATGCATGACTATTCATATGGCGATTTGGCAATATGTCAAAATTAACACTGAGCATTGAATTAACACAGAATCCTTTGACAAAGCTATTCCATGTTTAGAGATTCGCCCTAGAAATACACAATGCGCTAAAGTTGGGACATATCTTCAACTTGGTCAGACTGGCCTGAATTGCAAAATGTGTTATAGAATGAACCCATTGTGTATAAAAAAAAAAAAAAAAGCTACATGTTATCTACACAACACTTTGAACACTTTAGTATACAGAATATATCTGGAAGAATATATACATATACAGTAGGGCCTCTATAAGTTGACCATCCAAGGGGCTATAACAACCTGGTCAACATACAGAGGTGGTCAACATAAGGAACCAGGTCTACTGTGCTGACACACACACGTGGTGCATGTCCAGTCTGTGAAAATTAGGTCAATTTAAGGAGGTGTTCAGTGTAGGGAGGTGGTCAGCTATGGAGGTTCTACTGCATTTTTTTTCTTTATTCACTTTTCGTTATCTCTGCTCAGTGAGAGGGAGACAGCAGATTGGGAGAAGGAAAGGAGGAGAGGGGAACAGGGTGAATTTTCTTGTACTCATTTATAAATTAAAAAAATTAAAAAATGGAGAGCTGGAGCTGAGAATGGCCTTCTGTCCTCCACCATGACTTCCTTGCAGAATGAGAACACAGCCCGGGGCCCTCTGCCTCACTGGCTCCACCTTTCCTACCTTTGTGTGTGGGCTGTGTGGATGGGTCTTCTTTATTGGGCTGTGAGCTCCCTAAGCAGGGACTGTGTCCCCCTTATATTTGTGTCATCCCTAGCATGTGGCGTAGTTCTTGGTGCACAGGTGTTCAATTAATGTTTGCTAGTTGACTGTCCTGCTTCAGTGTATGAGACATTTCACTACTGGCAGAATTATCCATAAGGGGTCAAGGAGTCCCCAGGAAAATCACAGTAGAAAGTTTGTCCTCTTCCTCTTGCTGCTTAAACTAGGCGAAAATGTGCCAAGGCAACCAGGAAGTCACAAAGCGACTGTGGTAGGCAGAAAAATGCTCCCCAACCCCCCGTGACTGCCACTTCCTAAACCCCAGATTCTGTGAATATGCCATGCCCATGGCAAGAGAAAGTTAAGCTTGCAGATGGAATTAAAGGCACTAGTCAGCTGACCTTCAGATGGGAAGGTTGTTTTGGATTATCCAGGTGAGGCTGGAAGAGTCAGAAAGGTCCTTATATGTAGAAGAAGGAGGCAGGAGGTTCGTAGAAAGAAATGTGACCCCGAATTAGAGTCAGAGTGATGAGCGTCCCTGGTCATTGCTGGCTCTGAGGATGGAGCAGAAACACAGCCATGGAGTGTGGCAGCTTCTAGAAACAGGAAAAGAAACCAATTGCCTCCTAGAGCCTTAGGGAGGAGCACAGCCCTGCCAATACCTTGATCTGAGCCCAGTAAAACAGTTTGGGCTTCTGATCTCCAGAACTGTAAGATAATGAATCATGTTGTTTTAAGCCACTAACTTCATGCTAATTTGTCACAGCAGCAATAAGGCAATAATAACTGGGTGTGGTGGCACACTCTTGTAGTCCCAACTACTCAGGAGGCTGAGTCGAGAGGATCGCTTGAGCCCAGGAGTCCGAGGCTGCAGTGAGCTGTGATGATGCCACTGCATTGCAGCCTGGATAGTAGAAATCCTTTCTCTAGAGCAGTGGTTCTCAACCTTCCTAATGCCTCCTAAGGCCTCGACCCTTTAATACAGTTCCTCATGTTGTGGTGACCCCCAACCATAAAATTATTTTTGTTGCTACTTCATAAATGTAACTTTGCTAGTTATGAATTGTAATGTAAATATCTGATATGCAGGGTGTATTTTCATTGTTACAAAGGGGTTCTGACCCACAGGTTGAGAACCACTGCTAATGACAATAATAAACTAATATGATGGCATTATAAAAGGAACAGAAATGATGAGAGAGGGCCTACCAGCTCTGCCTTGATTGTAACAGATGAGAACTTTGGGTCTTTTTTTTTTTTTTTCCTTTTAGTTGAAATATATGTTTGAACCCATGATCCCAGCCCTTCATCACACTGTTTGCTACTGTTTTCTTTGTATATTTTCTTCTAGTCTTCAGCCATATTCAGTGGTAGGGTAAATGTAATTTTATATCCTTTTTTTTTTCTGAACTTCATGTTATATGGAAGCATTTATGGATTGCTTCACTACATATTTTAAAACTTTAAGAGCTAGAAGAGACTTCTAGTAAAATTTCTTGCTTCTTTAGGAAGAAGCGTTAGGTTTGCAGAGACTACAGAACTGTCATGGGGACGTGAAGGCCCCTAAACCCCAAGCCCAGTGGACTTTTCCAACTGCATCACCCTCCATCCTCCCACCCACCTCACCTCCTTCTGAGACTGTCCCCCCAGTATAGGAAGTATGACCAGAGCCCTGGAATTGGTCCCTATACAAGCTCCTGGCCTGGCTTCACCTTTTCTTGCACCGCACCAGGAAAGGGGAGAGAAAATGGGGAAAATACTGAACATTCACTCTAGCCCCTTCGTGGTGAGTCTGTGGCTCTCTGTAGACATCTAATCAGCACTATGACCTATGCTTGTGCAGATGAGAACACTCAAGTTTAGAGATGACGGTAACATGCCCAAGTGCACACTGATAACATGGGCTGTTCTGGCTTCAAATTCTGTGCCCACCCACACATACCATGCACTGGGCACATAGCAGGTGTCCAATAAACACCTATCAACTGGGGTAGTCAGAAATGACTTTGAACTTGGCAAGGTGGCTCACGCCTGTAATCCTAGAACTCTGAGAAGCTGAGGCAGGCAGACTGCCTGACCTCAGGAGATCGAGAACAGCCTGAGCAACAGCAAGACCCCATCTCTAAAAATATCTGGGGGTTGTAGCAGGCACCTGTAGTCCCAGCTACTTGAGAGGCTAAGGCAAGAGGATCACTTGAGCCCAAGAGTTTGAGGTTGCTATGAGCTATGACTTCGATGGCACTCTACTGTGACAAAGAGACTCAAAAAAAAAAAAGAAAAAGAAAAGAAAATGGGCAGTGCCTGTGGTTCAGTGGGCAGGGCGTTGGCCCCATATACTGAGGGTGGCAGGTTTGAACCCGACCCCAGCCAAACTGCAATAAAAAATAGCAGGATGTTGCGTTGGGCGCCTATAGTCCCAGCTACTTGCTCGGCTGAGGCAAGATAATCGCCTAAGCCCAGGAGTTGGAGGTTGCTGTGAGTTGTGATGCCACGGCACTCTACCGAGGGCAATAAAGTGAGACTCTGTCTCTTAAAAGAAAAAAAAAAAAGAAAAGAAAAGAAAGAAAGAGAAAGACATGGCTTTGAGAACAAATATGAGCCTCTTTGAGAGTCTGGGTGCTGTTGTCTTGGCTGACACTGGAAAATGAGAAAATATGCTCCAATCTCATGGCGTGAAGAGGGCAGGCAGGACGGAAGATGGCTCCTAAGTGTCATCTCCGGCTTTTCCAGAATTCCTTGCTCAGTGGACCGTATTTCCTAGCTTCTCTCTTTTTTTCTCCCGGAGAAGCCATCAGAGAGAGGGCTGAGAGGGCAGATGTAACCCTCCCCCCCACCACAGGGTGAGCCTGGATCACAGGCCACTGCCTCCCTGCAGGGGTTCCCGCAGCACCTCCCACCGGCCTCACTCTTGTTTTTTCCCATGGCGTTTGGGTTAAGGTTATTGTCATGCATTAATATGAATATACTTCATGAGTTTGGTGACACCTTACGCGACCCTCTGCCATTCCCATAGTGGCATGAATTACTCAGACCTGGACTATTCAGCTGGTGGTTGAGAAAGTGGCCAGGGAGAGGTGAGGGGGCAGGGCTGGGCTCTGGCCTGCTGAGGTGCGCTTCTCAGATACTGAGGATCTTCTTAAAATGCAGATTCTGTTCAGTAGGTCTGCGTGGGCCCTGAGATCTGGGTTTCTAACAAACTCCTGGTGATGCCCATCTCCTCTGAGGGGTGAGCAGCTCAGGGAGGAGGGTGGAGGACTCCCGAGGAGGAGGTGGGGGCCACTCCAGGCTCATGAGCTGAGCTCCGTTTCTTCTTTGAGGGACCCAGGCCTCAGATGTTCCTATCTATGTCCTTCATCTCACCCTGAAGCCCCTTCTGGCTTTATATCCTATTCCTGCCAACAGGCCTCTCTCCCTCCATCCTAAGATCCTTTAAAAAGGCCTCACTTTCCCCACTCTGGGAGCACCAGCCGGCTTTCCCTGCAGGCCTTTCCATGAGCCCAAGGAGCTTAGGGTTTGGGAAATTTCAGCGGCAGATGGTAACTCAGCCTCCCCAGCCCCTCACTAGTGCTCATCACCCAAAGAAAGCCACTGGGGAGATTTATGAGACAACAAGAACCCAAGAGTATTTTGCTAGCGGTTCTCTGCTCACCTCCCTTTCACCCCCTCCTTGGTTGCGATTTCTGGAGCACCCCAGGCTGCAGACCTGCGTCTGCAGAAGCCTCCCTGCCCTCTAACTGGGTGGCCACTCTCCTTCAGAGCCTGGTCTGCTCAACAGCTTAACAGAGGCCCTCGCCCAGGAGACACATTGGGGGCTGTTTGTCTAGGGAAGGAGGCTCTGACCTTCCCACCCTGCACTGCCTGCCGGAAACCATTTGAGACCGTCCCTCGGCAGCCCCCTCCAGCTCTCAGAGCCTGCTGTAAAGCTGAGCAGGTCGTGGTAGGCTCATGGTGCCCCAAAATGATGATATCCAGTGTGGATAGTCACCTGGGGAGGACGCAGAGCCAATTTCCTGGCACAGGGTGGACTGAGGGCTAGAGCTCAGCTTGGCTCTCCAGAGGCTTCTCCTGACCTGTAACTCTAGCCAGGGGCTGGGGACCCAGAGAGGCTGACTTCCCCCCAATCTGCTGTTTTTTAGGACTTCTGATGAGGGCTCCTCTGATGGACACTTTGCTGAAAGTTATTTGGCACGGTGCAGCTGTGAACCACTTGGTGGGCAGCTTGGATAGGCGTTTATATTTGGCCTGAGGCAGGTCCTGCCCCTGTGGCTGCCAGGGAGGGACGCAGGCTGGGCCCTGCTGGTGTTTTCCCAGCTCATGCAGGAGGAGGGAGGGCAGACCCTCCGGACCACCCGGCGGCGGTGCCCCTCGGCCCGCAGTGCTTTGCAGGGACAAGCCTTTTATCCAGTCCTACGTTTCTCCAGGATCCCTTCCCTTCTGAAAGGGCTCAGGGTGAGAAAAGAAGGAAGACAGAACAGATGGAAAGATGTGGACACCGAGTATGCTAGAGAGAAGGCAATGTCCAGAAACAGGAGACACTGGGGCATTCCCTCTTAAAAATTCATAAACTCAGATGATACCAGGCCTCCGGCATCATTTTAGAAATGGGAAAAACTAAGGTTCAGAGAATCTAAATGGCTTATTTAAAATTCTGTGTTAGCAACCAAGTCAGAACTTTGGCCCATGTTCCTTGATGTGTAGGCCAGTTTTATTTTTACCTCCCTTTACTATAAAATGTTTAAGTATATCCTCCCACCAAAGCCAGCAGGCAGCTGATTTGTACATAGAGAAACTGACAGGCCAGATCAAGCATGGCGACTCTTTCTCCCGGACCTCTGGACAGAATCAAGGCCTGCTGGAGAGAATGGGGAGAGCAGGGCTTGGCAGGTGACAAGGAGGGGTCTGGCCTAAGCAGGTGGTCTTGGGGACAAAACTGGGGGTGGGGACCTGGATTCTGACTGTGGAGTTTGGCTTAAAGTCCCTGAGAAACCAGGCCCAAGGGTGTGGGTGGGGGCCTAGCATATTCCTGATGGTTACCGCCCCTCACGTGGGATAGAAGCTCTTTGGTGCCATCTGAGGTCTGAGCAGGAGCAAAAAAAGTGAGCAGGAGAAAGGAGGAGGCCAGGTGAGACACCTGATCTTGGTGGACAGACTTACCCACCCTTCCAGAGAAGGCTCAGCATTGGCAGGGGAGGCCCAGTTCATGTCCATGTTTTAGGGTGACCTGACCTAGCATTGCATCCAGACTGTGTGAAATACGTCTTTCTTAAAAGAATGAAATTCAGTGCTACAGAAAACCCCAGCTTGGCACTAAAACAATAGTAGCTAATTCTTACCTAGCGCTTAGAATGTGCTGTTCAAAGACTGTACTTGTACTAATTGATGGGATCAACTGTTAATGATATCGATTAATTGTGTATTAATATCAATATTGATTCTATCAATCTCCACAGCAATCCCATTCGTACTTCCATTTTACAGAAAAGGAAACCAAAGCAAGGAGAAGGTGACTTTCTTGTAGCCACTCAGCTAGTCAGTGACAAAGCCAAGGTGCGCACCATTCGGCTCCCAGTCTTGCACCTTCAACCACCGGGGATGCTGCCTTCTATTGGCATCCCTCCTGGGCATGAACCCCTGAGAGGAGGAAATGCCACATTCTTTTTTTAAAATTAAATCATAGCTATGTACATTAATGAAATCATGGGGTACAATGTGCTGGTTTTATATATAATTTGAAATATTTTCATCAAACTGGTTAACATAGCCTTCACGGTATTTTCTTAGTTATTATGTTAAGACATTTATATTCTACATTTAGTAAGTTTCACCTATACCCTTCTAAGATGCACTATAGGTGTGGTCCCACTGAATACTCTCCCTCCACCCATCCTCCACCCTCCCCTCCCCTACCTCTCCCCTTTCCCCTTCTTCTTGGGCTATAATTGGGTTATAGCTTTCATATGAAAGCTACAACTTGGTTTCATAGTAGGGCTGAGTACATTGGATACTTTTTCTTCCATTCTTGAGATACTTTGCTAAGAAAAATATGTTCCAGCTCCATCCATGTAAACATGTAAGAGGTAAAGTCTCCATCTTTCTTTAAGGCTGCATAATATTCCATGGTGTACATATGCTATAATTTATTAATCCATTCATGGGTCGATGGGCACTTGGGCTTTTTCCATGACTTAAGCAATTATGAATTGGGCTGCAATAAACATTCTGGTACAAATATCTTTGTTATAATGTGATTTTTGGTGTTCTGGATATATACCTAGTAGAGGAATTGTAGGATTGAATGGCAGGTCTATTTTTAGATCCCTAAGTGTTC
>CAUYRH010003327.1:0-34058 GCA_963574655.1 Perodicticus potto
CAGGGTTGTTAGGTTAAACCCCCCCCCCCGCAAAAAAATTAAAAAAAAAAAAAAAAAAAAAAAAAAAAAAAAAGACTGGAGATCTCTTCCTCTGAGCTCTTTTTTTTCAGGAGAAATACTCCATACTGATCGCTGGCAGCATATGGAGGCACATTAAACATGTTATATGAAAGCTCATTTGCTCTAAAACCTGAAATAGGAACTTGACATGATGAGCTTACAAGGTTTCTAGCATAAGGCTTTAAATTAGTTGAATACAGTGCACCTTTCTGAGACTATGATTAACATGTTTACTTGCAATATGAACATTCGTTTCTTGCATTTTCTTTGCCTAAAAATCTCAGTGACTCCTGACATATTCAGAAAGGTGTACTTTACAGAAAATAAAAATAGTGATTCTGGTCAATGTTGATTGCATAGCATACCACACTGAAGAAGGAAATTA
The DNA here is from genome assembly GCA_963574655.1 of Perodicticus potto. Classification (NCBI taxonomy): domain Eukaryota; kingdom Metazoa; phylum Chordata; class Mammalia; order Primates; family Lorisidae; genus Perodicticus; species Perodicticus potto. The sequence goes on from CAUYRH010003327.1 coordinate 446, forward strand.
AATATTTAAAAAATAATCTGCATCTTTTCTCTAACTTAGGGATATTCCTAAGACAATTTCAGGTAAATATTTATCAAATACCTATTATATGTCAATCATAGGTGTAAAAGATGATGCATTGTGGTACTTAAATTCCCTTCATTTTCTGATTGTATGAAACTCAGAGTTGTTGATTTACCTTTATGTTTTTCCATATTAGTCAACTGCTCAGCTGTAGGAAAGCAAATTTGTGGACACCATTTAGAGTAGGAAGACAACATTTGTGGACACCATTTAGAGTAGATTTGCCTGATAAAACACATAGTACAATATTTGAACCACACACAGACTAAAAAAAAGTATTTAGTGTTTACATGAAATTCAAATTTAACCAAGTATTTTTTTTCCTCCTAAACTTGGCAACACTTAAGCTTCTCCACTACACTTACTGGATTTGCAGTTCATTTAATACAAAATTCCTCTTATGTTAATAGTATGTGCAACATTCCTGTAATTCCAGTAAGTAATCAATCCACTGGTAACTCAAATGTTCTCATCCATTTTATGCTTAATTTCTTCTCAATCTTTTTTAGCAGACTCTTTTCACTATAAGAGAATCTAAGAGAATATTTCACAGCCTGTATTTGTCGTGCTTTACCCATACACGCACACACACACAAACACACACATATTTACTTTGTGTCAATGCTATAAAAAAAATACAAGACAGTAGATTTAGATCATTTCAAAGGAGTGCCATGCTTCCTTTTTTACTTTGCGTTATCAAATACACTAAACATAAAATTTGCACTCTTATGAGGAATAAAATATCTTGACAACAGCACTTGTATTTCTACCAAGAATACTCATGATCAAATTGTGTATCTGTTATTTGTTTTCAGCAATATTGCTTTGTTGAAAATGATCTCAGTTTTTCCCAAATGAACTAAAGTAAATTATGTCTTAATGAAACTTAGATAAATTTCTAAAAGGGGAGACCACTAAAATAGATTAACTTTCATCAGATGGTATGTCTGAGAGTGGAAAATTGGTTAGTCACCATTTGGTAGCACTTTTTCTTCTGTTTTAAAGAACAGGATAATGAAGTCCAATTCGTTATTATACAGCATTGGCCTCTATAGAATTAACTAAATTAATGACATTACTCAGATCTTGACTCTAAATGATTATAGAAAATGGCACTCTGAGCCGGGGTGGGAGTTAAACAAAGGCTGAATGTTAAGAACAGCCTCTCACATGTGGGTAGAAATATCTAAATGCTAGAAAATGTTTCAAAGAGTCCAGTCTTCAATGTAAGACCTTTTAGTCAAACCCCCCTTCTTTCTTGGTTTGGCTCTGGATGGAAGAGTGGAAGATGAGGAGGGAAGAAAAACTCACTCACGCTTCCTCTTTTATTGCAAGTTTATAAGTGAGTCTGAACTATAAAAGGAGAGTTCTAAATTAAATTCAGTTCAGAGTTTGATTTTGCATTAGATAGGAGTATATATATATATACTTAAAGAAATGAAATTCTACTTGTGACTGAATAGTCCTAGCAAAGCTCTTGGACTTGTAAAGATTTTATCCAGAGGCAGAATAAGGAAAGCCCATAGAATGTAATTGGAGGGGGGAAGGGAGGAAAAATGAATTGTCTTCTTAAATGGCCCCGTTGAGTTCCAAGCACACAGTTCCTCTATTCACAGTGAGGTTTGCTTCCACTGGGTTACATTACGTTTTCCATTTTGACAGTAGACATATTTAGGATGGTCATTCATAGTGCTCAGAGGAGTAATTAAGGATATCCTCCATGGAGAATAGTCAATTCAACCAAGGTAAGGAAATAATACAAGTCATAGCTACCTCATTTTCTAATATTAATTTTATAATTTGGGTGGGGATTTGCTATAATACATGCACAGCAATTCTTTGATTACCTGACCCTGATGATGAAGTTCAATTTATTATTTCAATATAGAATACTAAGGAAGCCATCCTTTAAAGTTGCACACAAATAATTAGGAATAATTCTGGCGCTAACATGTATTTTTTCTTTATCCATGTTTATAAAGGTTGGCAATTATATTACTTTTATTACTGATCTTCTATTAGAAAAGTAAAAATGAAAAGAGAAAAATTTAGGGAACTGTATCAATATATTTTCTAAATGCTATATTTTAACCATCAACATCATCATGTTAGGATTTATTGAATACTTATTATGCACCAGAGTATTTCTACACATTCTGCAAGTGTTCTAGGAGTTAATACTTATAATTAAGTTCTTTGTATCTCCATTTGGAAAAACTGAAGCTTAGAAGAATTTTAATATTAGAATTTTAATATTACATTTGAATAACACATTTTTCAATTTTATGGTAAAAACCTTACCCAGTTTTAATGTTTATGTATTTAATTACTAAAGAACAAGAATTTGAACTATAGGAATATGTATTGGGCAGGATGTGGTGGTTCATGCCTACAATCCTGGCACTCATGGAAGCCAAAGCAGGTGGATTGCCCTGACCTCACAGGTTTCAGGCCAGTCTGAGCAAGAGCAAGATCCCATCTCTAAAAATAGCGGGGTGCTATGGCAGGAGCCTATAGTTTCAGCTGCTGGGGAGGCTGAGACAAGAGAATCGCATGAGCTCGAGTTTGAGATTGCTGTTAGCTCTGATGCGACCGCACTCTCCTGAAGGTGACAAAGTGAGAGTCTGTCTCAAAAAAAATTAAAAAAAAAGAATATATATTAGTAACAATCTGAATCTCATACATATTATGATTTTAAATAAATCCAGAAATAAAACTTATTTCCCCTCTCCAGTTGGACTGTAGTTTATCTTTACATGCTTCGTAAAAGTCCTTTGTAGATTAATAATATTACCTCTTAATCATATATGTAGTAAATAGATTATCTCAGATTGACCTTTGCTTGGGCCTTGATGATTGTGTTTTGTAGGCTTAGAAGACGAAAAGCTTTATGTAATGAAACACATAATGGGCTCTATTTTGTCCTCTTTATTTGAATGCCTTTTGTGGTGAGTAGAATGGCTCCCTAAAGATATCCAACCCCTCATCCTTGGAACCTGTATGTTACCTTACTCAGCAAAAGGGACTTTATAGAGGCAATTGAGATTATGCACCTTAAACAAGGGGATTATCTGGGTAGGCTCAATCTAACCTTCGAAAGGAGAGAATTTTCTCCAGCTGTGGTTAGTTAGAGACGGCAGAATTCAGAGACATTCACTGTGTGAGAGAGAGGCAACCTGCCATTCACAGGCCCAGCTGAGGACCCGATAAAGAAGTGATAAGACCTTCATCACTTCCATAGCTGAATGAGTTTAGAATCTGATTCATTCTTACAGCCTCTAAAAGAGCACACCACTGCTAGCACTTTGAAGTTCACCTTGTGAAAATATAAGCAGAGGACTTAGCTGAGCCACACTCATTCAGACATCTGCCCTACAAAACTGTGAAATAAAATAGTGTCATTTTATTTTTATTTTTTAATTATCTTTATTGTTAAATCATAGCTGTGTACATATTCTTCTTAGAAAAGAGTGTCATTTTAAATCACCATATGTGTGGCGATCTGTTGTGGCAACTTAAAAAATTCCTTCAATGTAGAATAGGCGGATGAAATTATCTTAGATTGTATATGAAGCCCGCACACCGTACTCCATGATTGAACTAATGTATACTGTTATGATTCAATAAAAAAATAAAAAAATAAAATGTGCCCTCCCCTGAATGGTGGGATCACACCTTTGGGGCATAATGCGAGGGTCCACGTCGGATCTATTAGTATAGAGTATAAATGTCTTAACACAATAACTAAGTAAACGAGATGAGGTATATATTAACCAGTGTGATGTAAGCCTTCCTAATTCTACATGAAATCAGCACATTGTACCCCATAAATACATTAATGTATACATGATCTATGTGTTTACGATTTAATAAAAAATAAAAATAAAAAAATAAATTAAATTTGTAAATATTTAATGATATTTCTAGTATTTTCATAAATTTTATTTTCTTTTTAATTGAGACATAAGTGTAATTATTTATGTGGTACATGGAGCGATGTTGTGATACTTTGATGCATGTATACATTGTATAATGATCAAATCAGAGTAGCATATCCGTCACCTCACTTATTTCATTATGCTGAAAACATTTAAAATCTATTCTTGCTATTTTGAAATATAAATTAGAGCTATATGTAGTCACTTTTACTTTTTGAGACAGTCTCACTGTGTCACCCTGGGTAGAATGTTATGGCTTCATAGTTCACAACAACCTCAAACTCTTGGGTTTCAGCAAGCAATCCTCTTGCCTCAGCCTTCTGAGTAGCTGGGAATATAGATGCCTGCCTGCCACATCGCCCAGCTAGTTTTTCTATTTTTAGTATAAGTGGTGTCTGGGTCAGGCTGGCATCAAACCCCTAAACTCAGGCAATGAACCTGCCTCAGCCTCCTAGAGTGCAAGGATTCCAGGCACCAGCCACCTCCCTGGGCCTACTTTGTATCAATTAAGTAATACCTTCCTTCCCACCCTCTCGTAATTACTGTTCTATTTTTTACTTCCGTGAGATCAACTTTTTCAGATTATTTTTTACATCTGATTATTATAGATATTTGAAATTTGGTTGAAGTCCTTTCCAATAAGGATTTAAAGTATCTGTTCTCAAAAGTATTTAGTCATTGTTATAATACCTATTATGACATAATTGAAGAATCATTTTCTCCACTGTTTTCAAATGCCCCGTTAAATTATAAAATCTTAGGGATATTTATGGCCTTTTTGAATAATTTACATTCTTTTCCATTTACATGATGTAGGTGAGTTTGTGTGAATGAGACATAGGTAATACTGCGCAGCAAAACAAAGCCAAAAACATGGAACCTGCTTTTTTTTCTTTTTCAACGTGTGTTTATAAGTTTATGTATAACAGAAAAAAAATTGAAGAGCAAACTTCTAGTCTGTCCCATGTGGCTGGGAGTTGACATGGGGTGAAACATTATTTGAGAAAATAAATAAATTATTTGAGAAAAGATTTAGGCATTGGGCAATCAATCTGAAAGTTGTTCCTCTCTAGCCAAAACTACTAAATTGATACTCATTTCCCCATTTTCCATTCCTACAAGGAAGAACCAGTGGCCTGGAAACTACAGTGGATTTCTTTTCCCAAAGCAAACAAGCAAAGGGATGCTTGAGTGGCTGCAAAGGCCACTGCAACGGCAATAGGATTACAGTAGACATCCACAGAATTAGATGGATATAGACTTCACAAAAATGAAGATTCCACTGAATTGCTATCAGTTGTTTCAGAAAAGGAGCATTCCTCATAGTGTAGCTAGAAAGGACGTCTATTTGTGATGGAAACTTGATTTTTTTTCACATCCTTTTCTTTATTACAGTAGCAAGGGATGCAAATAATGTATATGCGTTGGGTGTGGGTGTGTGTGTTCATGTATATATGTGTATATATATCGGGGTGCACGCAAAGGTCATGTGAAACTTAAAATAGTTTTACATTGTAAATTGCGCAGGAACGTTATGGACACTGTGTGTGTCTGTAAAACTGCTGCAGTGCCTGCAGAGCGACGGCTTCAGTACTGAGGACTCTTTGGTCTTTGAGAAATACAGTTTCATTGTTGTTACTTAGATTTTAAAAGTCTATAAAGAACTTTTTTTGAGAGAGAGAGCATGATGAGAATGTGGTTTGAGGGAAGAGGGTGGACTTCTGAGGAAAATGATGATAATGTGGGAGGGAGTGGCCCAGATTATAACAGGGTTGGGCGAGAAATGCCAATAAAGTTGTGTGAGTGCATCCCACAGAGCACCCCAAGAGCTTAGAGAATCCGTCCAAGAAGGCAGAAGAGGCCCCATCCTAAAAGTCAGGACTAAGAAAGAACCAAAATAAAGGTGGTTGAAGAGTTTAATCAGTTTCCATTTGATCATTAGCCCTCATTGGAGTAAGACTCTTCCGTCGCCTAATTGTCACCTGCACAAATAATCCCATTTTAGCACAGCATGCCAACGACTTTGCAGTAAGCATGACACCCTTCATGGCTTACTTCCTTAGTTCACTACCTTTCTTTTCTTTTTTAAGATTGGGTATCACTCTGTCACCCAGGCTGGAGTGTCCTGGCAGGATCACAACTTAACTGCAGCTTTGAACTCCTCTAGGCTCAAGGGATTCTCCCGCCTCAGCACCCTGAGTAGCTGGGAGTACAGGCGTGCTCCAACATTCCAGGTTAATTTTTTTTTAATTCATTTTTTGTAGAAACAGGCTCTAGCTGTGTTGCCAAGCTGGTCTTGAATTCTTGGCCTTAAGCATATCTCTCATCTGAGCCTCTCAAAGCAGTGGGACTATATACATGAGACACCATGCCCAGAGTTTGGTACTTTTTATTACCCAGTAAATAATGTTTCTGGAATACCTAGGACTCCAGTAACCTGAGGACAGGTGACTGGAGCCCTGTATTAGCACACAGTGAAGGGGAGCACTTCTGCCCCTGCGTGAGGACAATGGATGCTACAACGCCATGTCCTGGGGTATTGGTAATGTCTGCTCAGCATGAATCATTTTAGAACACAAAAAAGATCACTTTATAATCTAGAAGAAGATGTTATTTAAAAAATGAACATTCAAAGATAAGTGAATTAGAGACATTACCTAAGATAAATACACCAGAGCATTTTGCCAATTTTGTAGATGGGCTCTATGATGGAGTTAGGGCCAAACATTCTCATTGGCATCCTTCAAAAGGGATTTTGGTCTTTGGAGCGTTTGCAATCACATGAGCACATATATCCTTAGGCTTGGCTTTGTATTTCGGCAGGCAAAAATATATTTCCTTGGATAAAGCATAGTACTTATGTTTATGCATATTGCACAAAGGAACATACGTGTGTATAAATTTATTATTTTATTGAAATAGATAGCAATTTGTATATTGTGCTTATTCTAATGTATGGGGCAAAATGTGAAATTTAAATAAACAGGTAACATTAAATGTAACTTTAGTGAATATTTTTGGGCAGAAAGGCCAGATAAAACAAATGGAATACCAATTAGCGTAACTTTTGAAAAATAATTCCTGTGTCTTAACATGTTACACATGCATTATATAGTATAAACACCTACATGTACAATAAAACATTCAGAGGTAGCCTTTGTATTTCCTTAGTAGTTCTCAAAGGGATGATACACTGTATCCTTTCCCAGTGTTCACTTCGTAGAAAACCTTATCTTTTTATTTCGAGAGGTCAGTTGTTAATACACAGAATATTTTTAAACCATCATCACTTCACGTATTTCTTGTGCTGTTAGTGTCACTTTTCTAAGACTAGCAAAACGTACAAAAATTATCGCTAATCGTCTTTTAGATGATACAGTGGCAAATAAAAGCTAAATTCAGGTAGGCTAGCATGTGGATATGTATTAAAGACTTTATTGTGTGAGCCCGTCCATGTCCTTCTAGCCACCACTTAAACCACCTGACCGGCTTACGTCCATGAATAGGACAATGATCAGAACCATGGTGAGCTTAAGTCCATCTTAAATATTTGTGCATAGGGATGTAAACTTCAGAAAATATACTTCAGAAGTAGAGATTAATATATATGATGTTAGTCTCAAGTGACACGTTATATGGAATTAAAATTGGGGTCCATTGTTTTGATGAGATTATTCTGCTCTGAAGAAACTGGAAGAGTAAACAAGAGAAAGAGAATGTCTCAGGATTGAAAACTAATTAATTAGCGGGAATGGTGATGCCTTGACTTATGTCAGGAAAGCTTCAGGTGAGAAGCACCCAGTAGTCTCTGAAAAACACGTGAAAGTAACCAAAGCAACAGAATAGACCCTAACCATTTTCCTAGTCTCTAACACTGTGGAAGTGGGTTGGGGTGAGGGGATCAAAATCAAAGCTGTAAACCAAAAGTGGGGAAAGAGAAAAAGGAAATATCTATAACCTTCCCCACTACTAGGGTAAAAGCCCATTCTAGGTGGAAGGGGAAAAAGACAGAACTTTGAACCAAGTTAAAAATATATAGTGCTATACTGATGATAGCATATTAACTATACCTGTATTAATTAGAAAATATTCTATACCTGAAAAGGACTAACAAGTCTCAGTACCTAGTTTAATTTCCACCTAGGACTAAAGAATTGGTTTCAAATAATAATTATAAAGGGGAAAATAATAACATAATAAAAATTGCTTTTCAATTATCCCTGAGTACTGATTATCCAACATGATGATCACATAAATAAAGAATGTGTGCTAGATAACTACATAGGAGCCAAAGAACTATAAAATTGGAAAAACCAAAGCAGGAAAAAATTTTATTAAGCTGGGGAAGTCAATAGTATCAAATACAGCAAAGAAGTCAAGAAAAAGAAAAATAAAAAGGTCATTGGTCTTGAGGAAAAGATATGTCACTCATGACGGTGGAGAAAGTAGTTCCAGTTCAGTAGTGCAAACAGATGGGACAAGAAATGAAGTCTATATGCACATATAGGCACACATATAGATGCATATAGGTACTGGAGAAATTTGGTGGTCAAACAGGGAAAGAATAGGATGTTCAATAAAACGGAGCATGTGAAATACTAAATAAGCAATGTTGATAAAATACAATCTTTCCCTAATATTCCTTTATATCCAAACTAATATTTTTATTAGTGTCATATTTTTCACCATTACTATTCTTGAAAATGTTAGTTGCATCTAAATTAAAGATCTTTTCCTGCAAACTGTCCTGCCACTTGTGCAGGACCGGACCTGCCACTCAGGTGTCAGCTCAGGTAGATGGTTCACTGTTAGCCTTTGTACCAACACCATCCAGATCACACCCACGGTACCAAGAGCATCCCTACCAGGGGTCCAGTTCTCACCTTGGTACAGAGGGACAAAGATGAGAGAAGAGGGTTACCAAAGAGAAAATGATCCTCTTTTCTCCAGGTAAACACAGTCCCACATCAGGGCAGGCTTACAGCCTTCCCTAAGCCCCTTGGACAGAATTCCTGTACTGAGAAAAATGAGGGTGTGGCACAGAAAAGGGAAAAGGAGGAGGAAGGCCTGTCCTTTACTATTTTCATTACCCTGAACTAATTATCCTTAGAAACCATAGCCTTACTTCACAATCCCAACATGGTTTTGTGAGAATAGAAATGGTTATTTTTGATAAAATAATTCATAAATTATAAGATTAATAACATTTTTTAATAGAAAAATATGGCACATTCTAATGAAGGTTTAAAAGAGGCAACTACTGGAGGCTGTTTGATTAACTGCTTTCTAGACATTTTAAAGCTTTTATTTAAAAAATAGTCTTAAAATTATTTGTTACAGTTATACACAAATTTATATCCTATTTTTCTTGGAGTATTACAATTTTTTGTTTTGTTCCCATTATTGATAACACCAATTTGAATTTCTTCTTATTTATCCCACATCCAATTACTCAATCCGTTTTACAGTGGGATACAAGAAGTGATTACTACAGAGGAGGACTTGGGTTCATCAGTTCCCAACAGCGTCATTTTGGCCAGTGATTTTTTGATGTCCTCCCCTACTTAGACCAGCACCACTGTTTCTTGGGATCCCTTGAACTATACTTTCTTCCTTGATTGTCCTGAGGTTTAACTCACAAGACAAGAGTACGTCTATAATAATTACAGCAGAGCTATTCATCCTGCTATTTTCATTCACTGGCTGATAACTTAGCTGTAAACATTTAAATACAATTTAAAAATTCTTTTGGCTCTTTTCTCTTCCTTCTGATTCTTTCTCTTCCTTTGATTCTATGTTTATAAGCATTTATGATTCAGGATTTAATAATTTACTTGCTACAATTACCTTTGATAAAAAATATTTTTCATGTGGTCAAAAATGAAGCTTTGTGATATTTTAAAAAATCCATTTGCCCTTAAATAAACTTTCAGTCCAAGCTAACATTTAACATTGTTAGTTAATAATTCTCAGGGAATGGTGGCCTTGACTTCTGTACTCTATCGCTAAGCCAGGGAACTCCCTGGAGAGTCATGTAAGTAATACATGATTATAGTCAGAGCACCAGAGTCATTATTTCATCCTAAAAATTGATAAAAACAAATACAATTTGTTATTTTTCATAGAATGTGAGTTAGGAGTATTCACACCAGCAATTCAATGCTGAAATTCACACTTCTATTTTTAGCTCAAAATTCACTTGCTTATTCTTAAGCCAAGATAGCCAGTCAAAATAAATCTATTCATTGGCTCTAGAAAATGAGAAACTATTAGTTGTCAAGAACTGTTCTAGATGCACTGCTGAATATAAAAGAATGATACAACCATGGCCCTAGTGAAAGCTACTACAAAGCAGGTGAAGACGACCACAGAAACTAACCATATGAATAAATTATGTAGCCTGTTGGATTGTGAAGGGTGCTATGAAGAACATATAGTGTAGATTAAAGCACACCCAGTGTCATTAGGGTGAGCATAAAGGTTTCAGGGAATACATCATTACAGACTCGTCGGTTACCGTAGATCCAAGGATTCTGTATTTCATACCACTACATACATAAAAGTGGTTTTACTTAAAGATTGGAGGATCCATACATGTTTATGCATATATCAATCTTTTCACAGAAAGATGATTTATAGCTTCTGTCACTCTTAAAGAGATCACGTTCCAAAATAAAAAAAAAATTGATGTTGCAGCATTTTGTTTCTCCAACTGTAGAGAGCACGAATCACTTCTTTCCTATTACCTTTGCTTGTATTACCAATGATTGTGAGGGTTAGACTTTGTGGAGATGATTATGTTATTATTAAACATATTATTATTTACTTTCAGTCTGGAAGGTATAAATACTAAAATTTATAGTACAAATTATTCTGTTTCCTCTTCTGATATTTTAGCCCTTTTCGATTTAAACAGTAGGAATATTAAAGTGATCACAATTACAGAATTCACCAATATATTGAGTTTCTACTTTTAAAACACTGATCATTAACAACAACCTCATCTAGAAAAGTGTTAAGTACTTGAAAAACCAATAGCCATCCATTCAAGCCAAACATTTTTTAGTTTATTCTATATGAGATTAAGCTATTCCCATTATTTTTATCTAAAATGATAGCAATTCCTGCCTCAAAAGAGAGTTATAGGAACTAAGTGGGGTAATACCTAAGGAACTTCATCCTGTATTATATTCCTTCTTTTTCTTTTTAAATAATATATGTTTCTGCTTTTCTTAATTAATACAAAAAAGGTGCATACAAAGATTCTGTGCTATGATGGAGACTTTCTTGACATGTTGTTTTTCCCCAGAGTTACTTTACCTTAATCCTCCCTAGATAAAAACTGCTTTTCTTCTGTCTTCTACTCCTTTTTCATAAAGATGACCAATAATGCCAATCATTACTGGTTACTTCTGTCCTCTGTGAGTGGTTCAATCACTACATACTACACAGTTCTAAATAATTTGAATAAGAAACAACTTGTGTTATCCAGGGGAAATTATTATTCATAAGTTACCAAATTGGCTGCTATGTTTTGCTAGACTAGGTTATGTTATGAAAAAAAACAGAAGAGAAAGAATGAATGATTAATTCCCTTAAAGAGATAATTCAGGATTGAACTTTATCTTTGAGCATAATTAGGATGAAATGTTGCTAATATTTAGTTAAAGGGAAAATAGAAGAATCGGCGAATAAACAAGACAAATTGCAGAGACAGAATCCTTCTGAAAGGCTCAGCATATGTTGTTCATTGTGATCAGAATGCCTTTGTGTTGTCCTCTTTCATGGGAAATGGAACGAGTTCTCCCACCTTTCACAGGGGCATGAGGAGCTGATAGATTGGCCGATAAAACCAAATCCAACAAACTGAACAGGGAGGACAGCTGTGGGTTGTTAAAATAACACCTTTTATACCCAGCTGTAGTGCCCCCAGTTTGAAAGCAAATAACAAAGGTTATGTAAACCAAAGAAGACCATAAAGTATATGGAGATTTCAGAATCTTCAGGAAAAGTACAAATTGATTAACCATTTTTCTTTAAAATAAGTTGCTAACACCAAGCAGAGAATACAGTTATTAGAAGGTTATTTTAATTTAGTTTTGCTGTAAAATTTATTGCTGTGAACTATATTCTATCCATTAGATAGAATACATCATTATATTTCAGTTTTTTTTTTCTTTTCCTTTTGGGAGCTAGATTTTTTCCCCCTGGAAATTATGAGTATTTCTTGGCTACCAAGCATTCTACTAGACCATGTTCATTTGCATGTAGCAAATTTTCAAGGACATATGTTTCACAAGGTCAAACATGCTCCATTTCCATGGCCCACACATATATATATTATTTCATATATATAATTTTGCTTTAATTTTTAAATTTTCATTGTTTTCTGAGAAAAACAAGAGTTTATTAAGAGTTTAGTTCCCAGTATTTTCAGTCATTTGCACTGCAAGTGAAATAATTATACTATTTGATGAACACATGTAAATAGCCATCACCATCAAAATGACAAAGTGACAAGTGTAGAATAAGCCACTAATTAAAACATCTGAATGAATCCAATCAATTCAATACCATTTCAGTAAGAACACATACCATACCAATACAGAATTAATCTATTCAGCCGATTTAAACGCATTTCTTTTAATTCACTAAGATATGATAGGAACAACCTTGAAAATGAAATTCCATTTATCAAAGTCAATTAATATTTAATTTAAGCAAGGTTATATTTGGATTTTGTGAGGGGAATATTTGTCCTTTGTCATTTAAATGATTTATATATAAAATAAGAAAGACCAGTGGAATTTTACTTCTGACTATAACAAATTAATTGAATGCTTTGGAATGAATGTTCCTGTTAAAAAAGGTGTTCCAACTTTTAATGTAAGGAATTATTTCAACTCTAAAAAATATGAAAATTAATTATGTGCTACAAAGTATTCTTTGAACTGGAAATTTTGTACTAGTCTTGCCCATGTGACCATTACCACTATATTTTATTTTGTGAAAATGTATCTCCTTTCTCACAGATTATATTTGAAATTTTAAACCATATCTATTAGTAAGTGTAGCAAATTTTCAAGGACATATATTTCACAAGGTCAAACATGCTCCATTTCCATGCCCCACACATGTACATTTCTGGTTTTTAATCACACGTTCTGTGGTTCTTCAGTGTGAGGCCAAATGAACATGGTCTAGTAGAATGCTTGGTGGCCAAGAAATACTCATAATTTCCAGGGGAAAAAAATCTAGCTCCCAAAAGGAAAAGAAAAAAAAAAAACCTGAAATTCTATTACATAAGGAGAGGCAGATTATGACCATTTTCTTATAAACGTCACAATCTTCTTTCATCAGTAGGTTGTTCCTGATATTATTTGAGTAAAATCTAATGGCCCAGAGCTTATGCTCAACTGTGAAATACATATTCATAAACTCAGATTGTTTTTTTTCTATTTTCATCTAGCAAAACATTTCCCTTCCCCTTTGCCCAGTATTTTCGTGTGAGTTATACATTGAAACTTTACCATAACATTATTTCCTGGGTCTACAACACAATTCTTCATTACACAGTATGCTATAATGCAATATATCTCTCATGTTAAAAAATTAAAATTTAGAGGATGACTGTTGAGTGCCTATTATATAGAAAGCACTATGATATAGTTGAAATAAAATGTTTGCTCTATGTGGTCCATTTTGAAAATTTTCTCAGATATATGTGGTCCTGGGCCTGTGTTGTATGTCTTTGGAAGCTGTGAACTCCTTAAATGAAAAAGTAAGCTGGGGGGTGGCACCTGTGGCTCACTGAGTAGGGCGCCGGCCCCATACTGAGGGTGGCGGGTTCGAACCTGGCCCCAGCCAAACTGCAACAAAAAATAGCCAGCCATTATGGCAGGCACCTATTGTCCCAGCTATTCAGAAGGCTGAGGCAAAAGAATTGCCTAAGCCCAAGAGCTGGAGGTTACTGTCAGCTGTGACACTACGGCCCTCTACCGAGGGCAATAAAGTGAGAGTCTGTCTCTTAAAAAAAAAAAAAAAAGCAAGCTGGGAAAGAAGCATTGCAAAAAATTAGAGCATTTGCTTCAACCAACATCATCACAACACTTTTAATAAATTTTTGGTTTGTTTATATATGTGTATATGTTATATATTAAAAAAATTAAAACCTGGTTTCCCAAAACCAAGGTTTTCTAGCCTTCATGATTTTCTAATGATTTGGACTTTATCTTGTAGTCAATGAGGAGCTACCACAGATGTATAATCATGCAAATTATATGAAATTTATGTTTTAGACCATTAATATAGAGGTTGAACTAGAAGGAGTAGAGACTGGAGTCAGGGAGAATAGTTAGGAAGTTAAAGCCGTACTATAAGGGCAAGAACTAGATATTGAAATCCTTTGTAAATTTCAAAGTCCTCACAAATGTTAGTTATTATTATCATTTAGATTTGTGCTTTCAGCGAATAAATCATTTTGGATTAGCTACTGGAATGAGCTGAAGTAGATGAATTTCCCACCATAACGGGGCTTGTCATAAAGAGACCTCTTTATGTTATAAGTAGAGGGCAAAGTGCAAACCCAAGCTGCTGCCTGTTTTGCATTACAACGGCCCAACTGCCTAATTAAATAACTCTTACACTAAAAGAATCGGTTATTATATTGTTTCTTGGGACTATGGAAAACCATTGAAAAATGTTCCACAGTGAGTCATTTTTAGAATGGCCACTCCACGTCACCCACAATAAATATTTTTTAGATATAACCTAATTTAAATGACTTATACATCTCTGATTTGCCATTTGTTATGTATGTAACTATAAGCTCACTAATAAGAAAATGTAGGTGTCATTTACACTTGGTCGAATTTACTATTAAATGACTAGCTAATAGACTTGAGAAATTTTACACCCTTTATCAACTGGGGATGTCATTAGAAACAGCCCCTGAGGCTACTTCCTAAGTTTCATTCTAAAATCAAAGTACATTATCATCATCTCATTCTATCTCATTATAATTAGCTTGGTCTCAATACGAAAACAATTTCTTTACAGCTTATTGCATGTTAGAATGAAATCCGATGATTCAGATTTATTGTGGTTTTCTTTGTTTGTTTTTAACTACAAATATTTTTCATCTATCTCTTCCCTCTATCCCTTCCTATCTTGCATTCTTTATTATTAAATTGTGTCACCTGGTAGTATGGAGAGCTCCCAATATTTGGGAAGTTATGCTTCTGATAATGTCTAGCAATCTAGGAAAAAAAGCTGTGAGCACATATGATAAGCAACAAGATTCTTTGATTTTAAAAATTCTAGGAGAAAAATGTTCTAATATTCCTGAATTTTAGCCCAAACTTAGAAAGAATGAACCCTTTATTTGTAGTGTGTTTATACCACCTAACATCTGGGGTAAACAACGGAAGTCCTTACGAAAAGGATAGAGGCAGAGAAATACATTTCTTATCCAAGACATCAAATGATCAGCCCACACACATAGATTATGTCTGAGTATCCTGTAGGCGCAGATCTGTAAGCCATACTTTTTGAGAACAGGGTTCTTCAACAGCTAAGGCAGAAAGAGCTATCTGGAAAGTTCATTTTCATGGAATATTTGATTCCTCAGCATCTCTAGAAAAATGACGTTTTCTGCCATGTCATGGATGAGCATAATTCATAGGAATTCACCTTCACCTGGAAACTCCCCCAATGTAAAACTCATAACACTTCTTACATTTGGATTTGTTCAGACTGAATGAAATGGGTTATTTATTTAGGCATATAACACCCTTTGAAAGTATTGATTTAAAGAGTGGCAATATAATTTTAATGATTTAGAGCATAAATGGAGTGAATCACATGTAATCTAACCACACTGGGACCTACGATGATTATTGAGCATTCCTGTTTATACTTATGTGTCTTTATTCTGAATAATAAACTATTTGTAGGGGAAATCACAATAGCTTAAAATGTTCAGTTCCCACTATGCATTGGACACTACGCTACATAAATTTAACCAAGTTAACTCTCACAACAAGCTTAAGGAACAGAAATTCCTGTGTTCTACAAATAAGGGGAGAAAACTCAAAACCAAAAGGCTGAAAGGTCAGAAATCTCCCCCCCAGCCCCAGATTATCTAAAGAGAATGGAAAATATATAAATTTTTAAAATGCTTGAGAAGAGAAGGTTTAATTCCACAGGGTTCTGCAAACCCGTGGACCTAGAAACATAGACGGGTCGCTGATTAGAAACATTTAACTGCCTCGCGCTTGGAGGGACGTAACTCTAGACAGATTCCAGAGGTTGTCTCAAAAAAACTGCCAGGGTTACTAAGGAAAAGTGGCAGGTGCAGAGTGAATGATGGAAAAAGAAAAAACATAATAAATAAATGAAACACCTGAAAGGTCCTCTGTCAGATGTACCACATGGATTTGCATTTGAATAATATCTGGACCGAAAAGAGTATAGATTTTGGAAAGCAATTGATTTAGGTTAGACTTGGGTTACAGGTAGGTTGGACTCTACCCCTTTTCAAAAATCAAATCTTGAGACTTAGAGAAGATCATTGGCTTGAGAATCAGACTGATCAGGTTTAAATATCACTTCTGCCACTAACTGGATATTTTTATATGTGAAAAATAGAGGGAACAGTAATAGCTACCCCACAGACTGGTATAAGGACTAAGTGAATCATCTGATATGAGGTATGTGGTACATTTTTTGGTGTCATACTTTGCAAGGGTCTGTTACTAATACTGCTGTGGTGATGGTTAATGTTATTATCATTACATTAAAATAATCATTTTTTGATATACTAAATTCAGTAATGAATGGTACTTTAAAGCACCTGGAACATGGTATTTGATCTTATTGATACTTTCTCTTCATTATACCTTTATCTAAAACACTGCAATGAAAGATTTTGGATCGAGCAGGGAGGACTTTCTGGGTAAAGCTGAGTGGGTCCTCAAGTCAGGCATTATTTCTCTAAATACCTCCTCCTCCCATAAAGTAACCAGGGGTACTTTGGTCTGGGGGTACTTGCCAGAAGATTAATTGGCACCACTTTTAACACACTTGGAAATTCAGTGAATAGATTGTAAAGACACATAGAAAAACAAAAAGTCATCCTTGTTAAGATGAGCAAACGCTGCTTCATGCTGCTATGGAATTCTTCTTATTTATGATTCTGTCTTTGCAAAACACACTAGTCAAAATCTCTACCCTATCCTCAGGTGACAGCTGTGGCACACAAGCTAACAGTATTTAATTTGTTGGGTGATTTCTTGCCTCTTAATTCATTAAGTCTTAGATTTATGAGATTTAGCAGAATTTGCTCGATGCCTTGGTAGACTATTCTATATATTACTTACTAAGAATCATCCTCTTCCCTCACTCACTGCCTTCTATTTACAGTCACTAGGACTTCATTTCCTGTTTATATTGATTTGAAAAAAAATCACTTATCTTTGTTCTGCTTTGTTTTTTCCCTGCCTTCTTTCAAAATGCTAGAACGTTATGATTATACCCAGTTTTTCAAAATCAAAATTTATTGTGCATTTTCTTTAAAAATTGGATTATAGATCTGTGAGTAACATTGCTTAATAAGCAAGGGAATTAGATGCATGATTTGCGCACACATACTTATTTTCCCTGTATTCTCATAGTGACTATTCATGACATTTATGAACCTATACTGATTTATTATCAACTGAAAGTTTTAAAAACTCAATAAGTTTAAAAGTCAGTATATACTTAAAATAATGAACTTAAATGGAATCTTCTGATTGAATATCCATAATCTTAACAGTAATTCAGACTGAGGATGTTTCTATATGCATACTAACAAATTCTGAATCTTTCTTTAAAATGTTCCCCCACACTACCTTAGAAAACAAAAACAGAAGCAAAAATGGTAACAAGAAAGCCAGTGTTAAGAGGAATATAATAAGCGACGGTGTGCAAGGTTCACAAGCTTGTACTCTCCCTGTGAAAAGGCCACTCCATTTGGTTAGTCTGTTTGGTTTGGTTAATTCAACATATAAAAATAAAGTAAAAATTTACATTTAAATAGATTTTGAATTCATTAAAAATCAGAACACTTAGACTAATACTCAGGAGTGGAAATTGGTTGGAAATGAATATTGGCCATCCTTTCTTCTCATGGCACAAATGTTCCGAGTGCCTGTTGGCCCCCTTCTTCTCTGCACCCATTTGTCAGCAGTCTGGCCTGTAGACATGTGTGCTTAGAACTACTGACACGGAGATGAAGATGTGCCGAACTCTGACAGCCGGCTACAGCCCGCGAGAAACAGGTTAGGAATACGTCAAGAGGTTTCCTAATGTCGGTTATTTCACTATAATACGAGCCATGTTGCAAATGAGGATAATTACCCACTTAGCACTTGAACAACTACATTATGCAGCCATTAAACATGTTTTCAAAAAATGTCATTTGCAAATATATAAATGATTTAGTTAAATAACAAAATCAGATAGATCATACAGTTGTAGGTAAATGAATATCAAGTTATATTACGAAGAGAATTAAAACTGGATGTGTACTATCAGAGCTGTACTATCAATGAATAGATAAACACTCAGAATTATTTTGATAAATTGAAATAGGGAACCCTACTCCAAGACCAAAGATTTATATTTGCACGTTAATTGCAACTAATTATATTTTCACTGAAAGATTTTTTTTTTTTAGAACAATTTAATGAGACTTGTGTGCTCCTTTGGAATAGATAGAGAAAAGTAAAAGGTTATTTTATGAATACTGTTTAAAGTTTTAAGGTCCTGGACAGGCTGTAACCCGAGCACTCTGGGTGAGGCGGGAGGCTCACGAAGCTCAGGAGTTAGAGACTAGCCTGAGTAGTGGCAAGACCTTGTCTCTGGTAAAACAAGAAAAATTAGCCTGGCTTTCTGGTGGGTGTCTGTAGTCTGAGCTATTCAGGAGGCTGAGGAAGGAGGATTGGTTGAGCCCCGGAGTCTGAGGTTGCAGTGAGCTAGGATGACTCCATGGCACTCTAGTCAGGGCAACAGAGTTAGATTCTGTTTTTTTTGTATTTTTGTATTTATTAAAGTGTAAGGATCAAAGGGAATGATTAAATACTTGAAAAGGGGGCAGCACCCATAGCTCAGTGCGTAGAGCACCCACCACATAAGCCGAGGCTGGAGGTTTGGAACCCAGCCAGGGCCTGCTAAAAAACAATGACAACTGAAAGAAAAAAAAATAGCCAGATGTTGTGGCAGAGCGCCTATAGTCCCAGTCTTTTGGGAGGCTGAGGCCAGAGAATCACTTAAGCCTAAGAGTTTGAAGTTGCTGTAAGCTGTGACACCACCGCACTCTACCCAGAGCAACAGCTTGAGGGCCTGTCTCAAAAAAATAAATAAATACTTGAAAAAAAAATAAAGATCATGATTATATGAAAGATTTACAAAGACAGTCCCAGTTAAACATTTTAAGTAGCATAATTATCTGATTACTTTAGATTATAAAAATAATTCATTCTCATTGTAGGTGATTAGCGAATAGAGACAGGTACAAAAAAATAAAAATCACCTGCAATCTTATTATCAAGATTTTTGAAAAATATTAAATGTTTTGAATTTTTATTTCTAGTTTTATTACTCCTAAAATAGAACCTTACACATGAGGACCCAGGGCTTCTATTTTGCTCACAATAAGTTTAAGTACCTAGAATAATGCTTTGCAAAAGCAAAAAAGTAGTCGCTCAATACGTATTAGTTGAATATGTAATTTAAAAATTATACTTCTCTTCGATCCTTAATTTTGTGTCTAAGTATTTTCTTCCATCATTAAATGTTCCAATAAAATACCTTTCGAATGGCTACATGGTGCAGCCATCAAACATTCATCAAAATGTTTTAGTGAACATGTTTGCAAATAATGGTGACTAGTATCTGATGATTTAATTATGAAATATACATAAGAGCAAAATCTAAATTAAAGTGCATAAACTATTTAAGATGTTGGCTGTGAACAGAGCATCGAGGCTGACCATTATATTTTTCAAATTTTAGAGGAAAAGTAAATAAATTATAATTATTTTCATTTGTTATAACTTGATTACTGCTCAGGCTGAATATTTTTCACATGGAAAGATACTTTTTAATTGGGAATATTGTTAATTTAAAAATCCTAGAATCTGCTGTATAAAATATTTTGTTTCATCTAATTGGCAAATAACTTTGCAAATATTGGCATATATACCATTTTGCTATATAACTACAACATTGACAGAATATTGGTTATTCTGTCAGAATACACACACATTTTCACATACATGTGTATCCATTGTGCATTCACCAATACACACATATTCATAATCTAATGATATGTAAATTTATTGATTGATGAATAATGCTTTAAATGTGAATATTGTTACAGTTATTTAAAGAATAGGAATATTAACTCCTGGTCTATATCAATCTTCAAAATATATTTATGCATCACTAAAATAATAAAATTATTCAAATTCTCTCTCATATACGCACAAACATACTTTCAAGTGTCAATAACAAAATCTGTTTTAGGACGACCTTAAAAACACTTTAAATACCTTCACAAAAATTTAAATACTTCACATATTTTCTAATGCAAAACAGAAAAAAATAATTGTGGGTCATAGTATCTTTTAAACTTTTAATTCTGGGAAGAATTCTTTTAATTCTACTTTGATACATTCTATGCATGTAATGAAGGTAAATATGTAAATAAATATATAACACTATGTAATAAGGTTGAGTATATATTTACTTAAAGTTCCTTCTCCCTTTTCCTTATTTGGGGAAAGATATTTAATTTTACTTAGCTGCAGGGGAAAAAGAAACCAGCATTTAAACTTTTGAAATGAACTTGGAAAAAAGGTGTTCTTGACTGAGTGCTCAGATGGAAATAGCACAGCCTCTATGTATCTTCACTGCTCAAAGAAGCCCTCTGCCCTGCACCCCAGGCACCAATCTGGTTGCTGCTGGCCACCTTTCAAATTCAGACTCATGTAACCAGTGGCAGATGTGTCTGTCTGCAACTGCAATAGGATCCATCTGCAGTTTGCACCTGTTGTTTTGCTGAGGCCAGAGTGCGGGTGTGGGAAAAAACCTCCAAGTGCAAGTCAACAGAAAAATTAAGAAAGGGACTTTTCTTTTTCATAATCTGTAATTTTTTTCCTTTTCTTCTACTTCAAGGGTTGAGATGCTGATGGAATAATGACCTGTGGTCAGTGTCAGCCAATTACCTTGACAGTGATTACCATAACTTCTCACTATAATATTTGATAAAAATGAGAATATGAGAAAAACAAATTGGACAACCAAAAGAAAAAAAAAAGATAAATTATTCTTCAGAGGTAGCCTCTGTGTAGACTGTTTTGATCCATGTTGGTGTAAGAAACACTTTGCTATCAACAAAAATACTGCTGCTGTGTGATTAAATATTCAGCATTTTTGTAAAACATATTTGATTTTAAAGTTCAGCCATTTTTGTAAAACATATTTGATTTCAAATATGATAGGGTCGAATGTACTGACCCACTCAGGTAGAACTGACTTATCCAGGAAGGATCTAGTGCATGTCCCACCCAGGAAATGATGAGGGCACCAATCCCTGCCCTTCTGATCCTTTAAAGCCCCTTCCGCTATACCCGTGTGTGGAATTCCTTTCTGATTTCAGCCCACCTGCACCCAGGTGGAATAAAGACCGCATTGCCCACACAGAACTCAAACTCCGTTTTCCTTTCTCTCACATCCCAGCATGATTTCTCATCTTTGGGTCTTTAACCTCTCAAAATATACTTTAGAAAAAGAATATTGAAAGATTTTTTTATAGAGTCTTGTGATGGCCATTTATGGTTAAAAAGAATCACACCTTCTGTAGACCAGTGCTTTTCAAACATAACTGTGCTTCTGCACCTGTGGTTGATAATTTTAAAATACAGATTTAGGTATGTGTTGGAGCCTGAGTTTTATCTTTCTAACAAGCTCTCAGATAATGTTGAGGCTGCTAGTTCAAGGACTTTAATAGCTATGTTAGAAGTTATATATATGATTTTATAACAAGAGACATGTGAAGCAATTTTGAAAACTCTAAAGAGAAATCATTCAACAAATATAAACCATGTAAGTGTTAAACTTCTTAGAAGTAGATTATACAATGAATTAAACTAATTACATTAAGAATAACTCAAATCTAATAAAACTATTCATTTATTGAAAACATCACATTAGTATCTAAGCATTCACCTACTTCAAGAAAGACACTGGCTTAAGTTCCAACGACAACTGTCTTTATAATCATCACCCCTCAGTATGATAGATGGGTAAGCATTCTGTACTTTTTGTATCCATTTTTGACCCACCTTACCCTTGTGAGTTTCTTCATGATGTTTATAGCAAGATCTTCCAAATTTTCCTTTCTTATTTTTGAGCCCAATAGAACATCTCCTTCTCTTATCTTTTTTAGTTTTTCTATTAATTAATTTGAAAACCTAAAGTCTTATACTTATTTGAATCCCACTAAAATCTGTTTTTTCCAAAAACATTTTTATCTCATCCATTTCTACACTAAGTGTGGCCCATGGACTAGTAGGACAGGCACCCAATGAGAGCTTGTTAGAATCTCAGCCTTATCTCGGACTCACTGAATTAATGTGTTTTATGAAGATCCTTGGGGGTAGATGCAAGTTGGAGAAGAGTGCCCTGGACAACTGACAATGTCTCTGATAATAAATTTCACTTTGACCTAGGCTTAGAAACATGCCTAAAATCAGGGGAAGCTTTGAAAAAGGTCAAACTTCAACCCCCAGCTGTTCTGCTTTGAAATGATGCTTTTGAGGTTACTCAAGAATTCTCCACTCTCTCGTCATTCATGGAATGATGATAATAGTACTGTCTTTAAATGTTGTAATAGAAAGAAGGTGCTGAAAATACAGACTTTACCTCTTTTGTGTTTACATGGATGGAGCTGGAACATATTCTTCTTAGCAAAGTATCTCAAGAATGGAAGAAAAAGTATCCAATGTACTCAGCCCTCCTATGAAGCTAATCTATAGCTTTCATATGAAGGCTAAAACCCAGTTATAGCACAAGAAATGGGGAGGGGGCAAGGGAGGGGAGGGGAGGGGAGGGGAGAGGATGGGTGGAGGGAGGGTGATTGGTGGGATCACACTTATGGTGCATCTTACAAGGGTACAAGTGAAAATTACTAAATGTAGAATATAAAAGTCTTCATATAGTGATTAAAAGGCCATGAAGGCTAAGTTAAATAGTTCAATGAAAATATTTCAGATTGTATATGAAGTCAGCACATTGTGCCGCCTGATTGCACCAATGTACACAATTATGATTTAATAAAAATTAAAAAAAAAAGAAAGAAAATACAGACTACTCAACACAGCGTCTGCCATAAATAAATTAACAATGTTGGTAAGGACACATATATTACAATATTATTAGAGAAATTAGAGGAAGGAGAGCTTGTGGGGAAAGGAGATCAACAAACAGAAGTAGCTGATCTTGGAGGGAAGGACCCTGACCTGGAGACCAAGTGCAAACCTGAACTGGCCAAAATCAAGCATAAGAACTTGTGTTTCAAGGAAAAGATAGAACAGACACTGCAGAGGCAGAAGGGTGGTGTCAGGTTGCACAGCATCCCCCCGGTCCCTGCGTAGGCACATCGCAGGGACATCCCAGGCCCTCACACCCACACAGCCCACCTGCCAAGTCTAGGACTCCTTCAATGAGTTGACAACTTGAGGACCTCGGTGTTCTCTCCTGGGGTTTCCCCGTCCCCTATAGCAGAATGTATGGTCACCCATGTTGTGTGTGCCCAGCTCTTCATTCCCGAGCCCCCTAGCTGTCCTCTTCCCAGAGCCTTTGTTGATGTCAGGCTTCAGAAGGAGGAAGGAACACTGGCTAGAAGGCTGGGCACGACTCTCATATGTCAACCCCAGCCCAGCAACCCCCAAAGGGATGCTGAGTACAGGAGGTGCTCAATAACTGCATCTTTGCGGGAAAAAAAGAGAGGAAGTGCTTAGTGTAGATTTTATGAGCCAATGCTGACCTGATAACTACTGGCATACCTTCTAACACCATGTCACTTTGCCATAATACAGCAATTCTTACCAGTTCAAGTAATTTTTATATTTTCAAGTATTCTTAATTTTCCCCAGCATCATGATCAGCATAGTAATTTTTCTTTTATTATTTTCTCTGAAAAACATTTTTAGGCAATGAAGGAAAAAAATGAGCCCTCTTTCACAATATTATCAAAGCACTAGAAAAGACTGTTTAAAATACATTTCTTTGCAAAACATATTAAATGGATCATTATTTACATGAGATTTTTAGAAGTCATTATAGTCTCTTGTGCATATTTCAAACTGACATTGGACAGGTAAATTATGTTTAGGCAGATTTCAAAAACCGGATTTTCGAATCACTAGACCATAGCATCTCTTTGATGGGCTATTTGTAATTCTTCAAATTATTCTGCAGCACATGCATAGTTATCATAATGCTAATGGATATTCATATTTAAATGATGAACTAAAGTTACCTTATATCTGTATATGCCAATTTTTCATATTAAAAAAACTTAGAACTGAAAGATCTATAGAGAAAAACACAGTATTTGAACATCATTTTTACAGCGTTGTGATTTCTAGAGTACCTCTGCGTTTGTTAAGTATATCCACTGTGTCACTTTTCAATGTATTGCCTATCAAATCCTTACACACCTTTCAATATGGAAACAAGAGCATTTGTTTAAGCCTTTCTCCTTTAAAGTGAATATGATGTTTAAGTTTTCTCAGTAGAAGGTAGTGGAGAGAGCTTGAAGGAGGAAGGGCTTCCTGAAATTTCCAGCTGGCTGGAAGGTCAGCAGTGTGGCTGTGAGGACACCTGGAAACTGCATCGGTAGCTGCTGCCTCAGGGTTTGGTCCTCCTGCAACCTTTGCTGCCTTGACTGGTATTATTTGCACAGGCAACCTGGACTTCCCGGCAAACCCTGCCTAGCCTGGTTGAACACAGTCTGCTGTGTCCCAGAAGGTCACAGTACCAAGTGGTCATTCCTTCTCCTCACTGCAAGCTTTGAAGCCTTTCACCAACACCAGGACTTCACACCCAGCCAACACTTGCTAATCTCCTGACGTTCTGTACTACAGAAGTTGGGAGGTGGTCTGCTCTTTATGCAGGAGCATCAGACCAGTTCCGACACGGCCAAATCAGTGAACATATCTGCTCTCCAGTGGCCAACCCACATCTTCTTCCAGGGCTGTCTCAACCACTTCCTATTTTGTCTTTCCTTATGTCACCTGTGGGATTATCATATAATTTCTCTATATCTTAGTGTTATTTCCCCATGTTTAATAATTTTTCTATTGAACCTCTTCAATCTACTCTATGATTTCTACCTCTTGATTGAATCCAGACTGCTAAACTGGCTTTCTATAACTTGAAGTCAAAATCATTCTAGAGATAATTTTTTATAATAACAACTACTACTCAGTGTGAACTACATGCTACAGTCTTTACAAACACTATCTAATTTAATTCTGACAAAAGTCCTAGAAAGTAGGTACTACTGTTCCCATGTTATAGATGAAGAAACTGAGGTTTAAACCTAATGAATTTTACTCATAGTCAAGTCATTGATTCCTGCTTCAAAACAAGTCTTTTCTCAATGCTAGCGTTGTGTTTGTAAGTACTTTTTATTTTGTAAACATCCCAAAACATAGCTAAAATGCCCAAGAATACTTCACTATTTTGTGCAATTATTACAGGTAATATTTTATAGGTTTATTATTCAAATAGGTAAAATGTTTCTAGAATGTATTACCCTGGAGTGTATATATAGGCCATGGTCTTCACTTTGAACTTTCATAGTTCCCCCAGATTGATAGAGTGACATCCTGGTTCTTAATAAAATATTATAAGCCTCAGAGAAAAATAGGGTTGTCAGATAATATACAGGATGTCTAGTTAAATTTGAATTTGGGAAAAAATAATTATTTTTAGCATAAGTATGCCCGAAATATTGCATGGGATACAGTTATGCTAGTATAATGTTGGTTGTTTATCTGAAGTTCAATTGAACTGCATGCCCTGTGTTTTTATTTGCTAAATTTGGCAACTCCAGAAGACAGGCTTCGTTTGCCTGCTATTGTTCCTACAAGTGTCTTCCATCTTACCTAGATAAAAATAAGCATCAGATAAGACAATATATCTAGAAACAGACTCCATTTTTTCAAATATATAATATTACCCACTCAAGAAAGCTATTTTCTTTCTAAAATTCTTAGTAGATTCTAAAAGCCAAGTATATTTATAATAGAGTTAGTTTTATCACACTCGGTTTTTATCATGACCTCTGATCCAATCTACTAGGGCTGATAAAACTTTACAGAGACCCCAAAATTTCTGGGGAGGTTATACATGGCTATATAAAAATTGTAGTCATATTAAAAAAAAAAAAAAAAAAAACACAAGAAACCAAGGATAATCTTTGCTATTCTTGGCCAACTATTAACCTGAAACTAGTACAAACACTCATTGTGACCATTGCCACAAGTACGGAGAAAGATACTTAATTACAACTAACACCATTGACTTTAATGCTCCAGCATCACTGCTTAGTAGTAACTCCATGCCCATGGATTCCTATCCACACTATCCTCTAACTGAGATCCCAGATTCAAACACACCTCCAGAAGGAGCTAATTGTTAGTTAGCAATATCTCTTCTCCTCCTAACCTTTAGCAATAAGGACCACAATTGCTCCTGGGTACACTGTCACTCAGCTAACAGACCACATTCTCAATTCCCCCATGCAACTGTGTATGAACACATAACTGGGTTTAGTCAATTAGTCCTAAACAAAAGTGTTTCTAAATGGCGGCAGAGCACTATTCTTGGTGCCTTCCTTCTTCCTACTCACTGGCATGAAGATTAAATGACTGGAGCTTGAGCAGTCACCTTGGATCATAAGGAGGGAACATAGGAAGGCTGGGAGTGGTGGCTCACGCCTGTAATCTTAGCACTCTGGGAGGCTGAGGTGGGTGGATTTCCTGAGCCCATGGGTTTGAGACTAGCCTGAGCAAGAGTGAGACCCCATCTCTAAAAATAGGGGTAGCTATGGCAGATACCTAAAGTCCCAACTACTCTGGAGGTTGAGGCAAGACAAATCACTTGAGCCCAAGAGTTTGAGGTTGCTGTGACCATGACACCACAGCACCTACCAAAGGAGACAAAGTGAGACTGTCTCAAAAACAAAACAAACAAACAAAAATAAAACAGAACGCAGTACCCTAGTGACTGTGGAGTCAACATATCACCCCTGACTACTTTTCCTGGATATCTTTTATGTAGGAGGGAAATGTTCATGTTTTACCTGAGCCATTGTTAATCTGGTTCATTTTGTTATGTGAATCTGAGTTTAATCTTAATATAATGCTTTATCTGGGATTTTCATCATTTTCATTTTTCAAATGTTGCCTAGAGGGGAAAGCTTAGTTTGAGACAGAAAAGCTTTTGCTTATATATACAAAGAAAGAGTAACCAGAATGGGTAAACTGCTTAATGGAAAGGAGAATTAGAACTTCTCTTAGCCGCTCTATTTAAAAATTAATTCAGGGACCTGAATTAATTAAAATCATGCTATGGGAGGCAGAGTTCTGAAAGAGTAGTGTACAACAGAGAGGTTATATGTGTACTGGGAAGGGTACGTGGGAATAAGGACACAGGATAAGGAGTGTGAAGTTCATGACTGAAGTATTAATGAGTCATTAGGGAAATAAACATGAGAGTCCTGGACACAGACCAAATAAAAGAAGATATGAAAAGGTTAGCAAAGATGTGTAAGTTAACTCCTGAGGACAAAGTTGAATTGGGGAAAAAGAAGAACTCTAGGTAAAATGAGAAGCTTCTACAGAGGTAAATGGATTAGAGAAAGCAAGGCACTTTGGAGATACGGTAAGTACTTTTATAACACCAGAGCACAGAGTGTGAGTGGTGGGGCTTTCTCCAGTAAGGCTAGGGGTGAGCGATTTGGATGGTAAGAGTGCCTTCTAGGCCTTGGTAGGCTCTTTAGATATTTTCATAAATGTTAGAATTGTCACAATCTTTACTCTTTTAGAGATAAGATTTTGTCTTCAGTTTGGTGAATGGATTAGAGAGAGGCAAACTGGAGGTAAAGTGTTTCTTTTTTCTTTCCTTTTTTTTTTTTTGACATAAAATCTCACTCAGTTACACTGGAATTGCATGCCATGACATCATAGCTCACAGTATGACAAGCAACCTCAAACTCTTGGGCTCAAGGGATCCTCTTGCCTGAGCCTCCTGAGAAGCTGGGACTATAAGCACCCGCCACAATGCCTGGCTGCTTTTTTCTTTTTTTTTTGTTTTTTGTTTTTTAGAGATAGTGTCACACTCTTGATCAGGTTGGACGTGAACTCCTGAGCTCAGGCAATCCACCTGCCTCTGCCTCCCAGAGTGCTAGGATTACAGGTGTGAGCCACTGCATCTGGCCCTGGGAGTAGAATATTTCTTAATAAAAAGAAAAGTTTTACTATGTCATATCTATTCTATGATAGACACTATCCTATGCATTTAATCTACATCACCTCTCTTCATCATCACACTAGCACTTTAGAAAAGATAGCAGAATTGTTACAATTTTCAGTTAAAATTTAGCAAAATTAAGTGACTACTCAAATCATCAGAGACTAGACTGTACCTAATATGGTGTTTTCATTTTGGAGTTTTTTTTTTTGTTTTTTTTTCCTTGTAGTTTTTGGTCGGGGCTGGGTTTGAACCTGCCACCTCTGGTACATGGGGCTGGTGCCCTCCTCCTATGATCCACAGGCGCCACCCCATTTGGAAGTTTTTAAGTACTTTTTTTATTAGTCTATGGTTATGGAGTCAAAAATTTCAAACAATGACATAGTGCTTTGCTTTGCCAAATAATCTGGATGAAAACAGTTGGGAATATAAACTGTGGCAATGACATGACAGAGGCGAGAAGAGACGGAAGAGACACCAAGAAGGTATCACTGATCACCTGATCTTGATGTGGAGAGAGCAGGAAGAAAGAAAAAAAAAAAAGCCATACTCTTTGGAAACTGTGCTGCTAAAGAGAGAAAATAGTAGGAAGATAAAGTGAAAGAAATAATATGATATGTTTTCTTTGGGGTAAGTTTAATGTAGGATTACCATGGGATATTCACATAGAAATATCAAGAGGCATTAAATGTGCACTTCTAAAACTCAGGAGAGAATTTTAGGTGGGAAATATAGTTTGGAAGTCACAACTTTCATGGAGATGCTTGAAGCCATGAATATAAATTACTCAATGAAAATAAATAGACAGAAGAGTGAAAAGGGTTAAGAGAGGGCGCTGAGAAATGTCACTTACGGCATAGAGGAAAAGGAACCTCTTAAGGTAGCTGAGAATAAATGCTGGAAAAAATAGCAAAAGGTAAGAAAGACTAGTGTCTTTGAAGAATGTTTCTGAAAGAAAATGCCACAAATGAAAACTATAACATAAAAAAAAAAAAGTTTGCTTTGGCTTTAGTGACATAGAGGTGATTGGCTAGAAAAGTGGAAAGGTGAAGTAAATTTCACATTATAATAAGGTAAATGCACAACTGTGAGAAGGTATAAACTTAGAGCAAAACAACTCTTTCAAGATGATTGACAACGAAAAAAGGTGACAATTATAAAGGGTCGAGGAGATATCATTCTTTGGTTGTTTGCTTTAAGAGGAGAGACTTTGAAATGAAGCTGGGACATTCGGAGACCTAGATTTTTTTAGGAGAAAGGAGATAAATGATAAAACGAAATCTTCAAGGAGGCAGAAATAAAGACAGCTTCAAACATTATATAAGGCAAATAAACTGTAACGTTCTTTGTCTTGAAGATTTTTATGTTAACTTTGATTTTCACTGATTTAGGCATTGGTCTTCCCAGAATCCTGAAGGCCAATCTTAAAGATACGCATGTGTGCTTATGTATATAGTCTACCTCTCTATTATATAAAAATATATATTCATATCCATATATACGTGTATATATATACACATATATAGTATATGTGGGTGTATATAAAAGATACACATATATAGAATGTGTGTGTGTGTGTATATATATATATAAAATGGTGGAAGGAGAAAGAAGTGAGAAGGTAGTTGTTTAAAACATGTACAGCTGTCATTGTTAACCTTATATGATTCTCCTTGACATTAAAGTCCTTCCAGTAGAAAATTTCACTTGCCTGGGAGCCTTAAACCCATCCTTTGCAATTTCTGATTCCCTACTTAATGTGGTATTTCCCAGGTCCTCCAGGTAATAGAAACCACTCAATGTTTACACTAGCACATCCCTAAAGCCAAAATTGCAGAGAAAGTTATATACATTTCAGAACATGAAAGGATATGGATACCTATATTCGATTAGACTATAGCCCCTTGAATTTAAGAAATATGACAAATCCTACTTTCATCTGTCAACTAACCTACTACTCCATTCTGGATGGGTAGTTAGTATCATATGATAAACATATACATCCTTAGCTAGTGTATTGGGAGGTTTGGCTACCATAGCTTCCTTACACAGGATCTTTCTTAACTGTCTCCTTACAATATTAAACCAAACCACATAAAATATGAAGCTATTTCTCACTATTTTCATTTCATCAACTCCTTTCCACCCCTTATCGTTTTCAAGTTTGACCTTTCAACATAAATTTGAATGCTATGACCCAGTCCCACACAGGGATAACTCCCTTTAAACTGTTTTAACAAAAATAAAATAGGTTTTGGCTTCAGAAAAAATAAATAATATACGTTAGCTCTTTGTTTCTATCTAATTTTTGAGATTCAAGTGATGACATCGTGCTTTATTGTCAGCTACATCAGCAGTTAGCTCTGCCAAGGGAAATTGCTAGCTCTTCTAAATGCAAATTAAAAGAGAAAAGAAAAAGGGAGCAAAGCATATTAGTAGACAGCAAAATGATATGGTACATGGCCAGCAAGGTAATAGCTTTTACTGCAAACCAGTGCTTCCGAGATGGAGAGTTATCTGATTACGAGTGTTACACTTAAGACCCAGTCCCCGTGTGTTGGTGTCTGTGGAGGGCAGAGGTTGGCTGGAGGGGGGAGATAAAGAACCCTCTCGCTAATCAGGTAATCACTGTTCTTCAGTAAGTGCCACGGAGGTGGTCTGTCTTACTACACGTGAGAGGACTCATTGTCCAGGCTGGAAGGATACTCAGGAGGAGGTGCAGAGGACTTAGTTCTTTAACTGTGAACACTTTTGGCAACAAAAATCTGCAGTGCCCTCTTTATTCACCATGGACAGTATGACCGCACATTATCAAACATCAGATATTAGAACATCTCATCTATTTTTAGAGTTTTATTTCATGTTCACAAAAATT
This sequence comes from Perodicticus potto, assembly GCA_963574655.1. Lineage (NCBI taxonomy): Eukaryota > Metazoa > Chordata > Mammalia > Primates > Lorisidae > Perodicticus > Perodicticus potto. The sequence goes on from CAUYRH010003327.1 coordinate 31,913, forward strand.
CTCATTCTTCTCCTCCCAAAGAGTGATGCCTACACTGAAACTGCCAGTGACTTTCCTCATCCTTCATCCGACTTCATTACAGAAACACTCATCAAGACACAATTTTCTCCCATTGAAATACGTTTGATGTTCCACTGAAGTTCTGTGTAATACATGCAGAACACTGGCGTCAGACTCTGAGATCAATGATTATCAGAGCAGCGTTAGGTGAGAAGCCTCCCTCTGGCTGCTGGCCTGCGGGTGTGTGGTGCATGTTCAGTGTGGAAACAGGATGAACAGGAAAGCCTGTGAGTGCTGATCATGAATCCTAAACAGGAATTGCCCTTTCTTGAGACATTTTTAAACCCTTTGAAACAGAAGACACAAGATGCGATCTGCTTTTAGAGGCATTACATTGTTTAATACATTTAGTTAAAGTGTGAAGTGGAGCGTGCCCGGGCTGGGGCGCCTTTTCCTGCAGAATCACACTCAGCCGGCAGCTCCACGTGGACAGAGTGTCGGGAACGCTGTGTGCTGCCCAGGGGGCTCTAGACTTATCCTTCACTTCACTTCGGTCTGTTTTACCTTTATAACATATTCCTCTTAAAGGCTTCTGAAATCTTCTAGCCAAACGTACCTCAAATGCAGATTCTACCTAGAAAGTTTGAGGGAACAGGAATAATTTGATGCGACTTGTTTATAGAATGGAGTGTTAAAAGGGTCTAACGTCTGTTGAACGAGACCATTAGATACGCTAGATTCCACTCCGACTCTACCTGTTTAGCACTCATCACATATAAAACTCAATGCTGACTGCCAAAATAAATAGATTTTCTGCTTTTCATATTTTCTCACAGTAAGACACATACACCATGCAATCAAGTAGTAATTTCAGAACTAGACACTTGGTGTGGAAAATGTCATGAATGTATCTTCGCTAGTACAGTCTAGCTGGGCCCTTGATTAAAATACACAAGATGAACATTTCTTCCCTTTTCATTGTTTCCTTTCATTTTCATACTGTACAAATAAAACACTACTGCATCTCAAAATCAAAAAGGTACTAAGTGTTCGTCATCCAATCTCGTAATATCCTATTACTGAATTTCTGACATGCTGAATTTTCCATGAAGGTTAGTACAAGTTCAGTACTTGTGAAGCCCACTGTCACGTACAGTCTAGAAATTGCTGAGATACCAGGGGAAAAAAGTTCAGACTCCCAGTTTTTAGTATTGGTAAAATATATTTGTAGTGTGCAAATAACACGGATACAGTGAGGCCATGATCTTTTTTTTATAATTTTATTAAATCATAATTGTGTACATTGGTGCAATCATGGGGCACAATGTGCTGACTTCATATACAATCAGAAATACTTTGATTGTACTGTTAAACATAGCCTTCGTGGCATTTTCTTAATCACTATATGAAGACATTGATATTCTACATTTAATAAGTTTCACCAGTACCCTGCTAAGATGCACCGTAGGTGTGATCCCACCAATTGCCCTCCCTCCACCCATCCTCCCCCCTCCCCTCCCCTCCCTTTCCCCTTTCCCTGTATTCTTGTGCTATAATTGGGTTTTAGCCTTCATATGAAAGCTAAAAATTAGCTTCATATTAGGGCTGAGTACATTGGATACTTTTTCTTCCATTCTTGAGATACTTTGCTAAGAAGAATATGTTCCGGCTCCATCCATGTAAACACAAAAGAGGTAAAGTCTCCATTTTTCTTTAAGGCTGCATAGTATTCCATGGTATACATGTAGCACAATTTATTCATCCATTCGTGGGTCGATGGGCATTTGGGCTTCTTCCACGACTTAGCAATTATGAATTGGGCTGCAATAAACATTCTGGTACAAATATCTTTATTATGATGTGATTTTTGGTCTTCTGGATATATACCTAATAAAGGAATTATAGTATTGAATGGCAGATCTATTTTTAGATCTCTAAGTATTCTCCAAATATCTTTCCAAAAGGAATGTATTAGTTTGCATTCCCACCAGCAATGTAGAAGTGTTCCCTTTTCTCCACAACCATGCCAACATCTCTGGTTTGGGGATTTTGTGATATGGGCTAATCTAACTGAAGTTAGATGATATCTCAAAGTAGTTTTGATTTGCATTTCTCTGATCATTAAGGATGGTGAGCATTTTTTCAT
>CAUYRH010003331.1:0-36273 GCA_963574655.1 Perodicticus potto
TATGCAAATATCCTTTCCCATTGGGTAGGTTGTCTATTTGCTTTGGTTGTTGTCTCCTTGGCTGTACAGAAGCTTTTCAGTTTAATTAAGTCCCATTTGTTTATTGTTGCAGTAGTTGCTATTGCCATGGCAGTCTTCCTCATAAAGTCTTTCCCTAGGCCAATATCTTCCAATGTTTTTCCAATTCTTTCTTTGAGGATTTTTATCGTCTCACAATTTAAAACTTCTTTAAACTTATTACAGGTTTTGGCCTTGCCTCTTGGCAGGGAAGGGAACCACAATTCTACAAGATTCTTTTTGGAGAAGGTAGTTTGCATTTAGTTGACCTTCAGTAATTTCCTTCTACTAAGAAGGCTGGAATTTCCTTGTTTGGAGGTCTTCTTCATAATTTTGTAAGCATCGATCTTGTTCACGTTCAGTCTCTGCTGCTGACTAAAGTCTCCAAATCTTTTCTCTCTTTAGGTCAGGCTCCCAGGTTTATTCTCCCATAGATCTGATAAACTGTCAATAGCCTGAATGTGGCAGGGACCAAAGTAATGTGTGGTTCTGGTTATTTGGCATCCTCCATTCCTTGGTATGGTTGAGTCCTCCCCTAGCACCCTTCTCTAGAAGGCTCAGCTTTTGAGACAGTGGACCATCCCTAAACTGTGAGTTTCCCTGCAAGGCCTCCAGCTCCCCAACTCCAGGGCATCTTCTACTCTGTGTTCACATAGATGGCTCCTGGGAGCAGGGCAATAAGGCAGGACTGTGGCCCTGTTCTTAGACTGATTCCTTCCTTCATTCAGAAACATCTAGGAAGCACTGGCTACATCTGAGAAATGATACAAGTCTCTGGAAATGGAGAAGTGAATAAGCCATGTCTGTCCTAGTTGATGGGGATATACCATCCGCACGTGCACCACCCTGGAAACCCAAGAGTCACTGTTGACTTAGTCCTTGCCCACGGCCTTTGCTTTGCAACCAGACACCAAGTATCACCAATTTTACCTTCTAACTATTCATCATACTCATCTCTCCTTCTGCATCCCTCGCCTATACTCCCCTAGTTTAGTCCCTTCATACCTCTCATTGATTATTGCAATTCCCCCATAACTAATCTGTCTGCTCTCATCTTCCATAATCATTCTCCCAGGTGGTGGTATGAGTGAACTGCCCCAAACACATGATCAGCTACGTAGCTCACTCAGCCTTTCAAGTGGCTCCCTCTCACCCACTTAACATGGAGTGCAAAGTCCTTGGTGCCCTAACCTGCCTCTCTGGCATTGCCCCTTAGTGAATGCACCTGGACCACCAGACAGATTCTCAACCCCTTTGGACTGGCTGCCCCAGTCCTCCTGGTGGGCAAGGGTTGTGGCTCTCCTTTCTACACCTCTCTGCCCCAACTCACAGCCTGCCTGCCTTTGGTCCCAAGTTTCTGCAGTCTGGAGCCTGCCTCCTTCCCAACTCCTGCATCTAGATAACTCCTTTTCATTCTCTGAGGCTTATTTTAGGGCCCAACACCTCTGAAAAGCCTTCTAGACCTCCCTGTTCTCTCTGTGGGAGGAGCCTTTCCTCCATGGGCCCATGGCACCCTTCGCACCTCTTCACCATTGCCCCTAAGTCCTGGAGTGAAAGTTGTCCCCCCCTGGACTCTGGACTTCATGAGACACACAGTAGGCTTCCAATGCAATTGTTGAATGGAAAAACAAATAATTTCAGTACAGGGGAAACAAAAGGTGCTCAAAGTAGTGGCCGACTTCAGCTGGGGACTTTAGAAGAGGTTGTAAAGAGACCCAGGGCTGTGGGTTTAAGGAAGCAGAGCAGTGTGCGGGGAGAGGGCTGCCCTCACACTCTGCTTCCTCAGAAGGATGTGTCCTTCCTGGAGCGTGGCAGCCCCCAGCCCTCCACCCACCATCCTCTTCCCTGGGGTCACCTGATTTCTGTCTCTGTGGTGCTGGGCAGGAGCTGAGCTGTTTCAAAGGAAACATAGTCAATAGCCTTCGAGAAAAACTTATTGAGAATTCACCAGAGCAAGAAGCCCTGTGGCAAGATGAGTCAGCCACAGAGTCAACCCTCAAGTGGTTTCACAGTCTAGCAAGGAAGCAAATGTAATTTTTTTTTTTTTTGCCTCTGAGTGTTGTTGGTCTATATCAATACAACATTTGTGCAGGACTATAGGTTACAGGGGGGCAGATGGCCCGCACACATGCTTGTTTGTGTTGTCCAAAACCCTGTCTTGTCCCTGTGCTTTGCTCTTCATACCTGTGATTCCCCAGGGAGTGACAATTGGCTCCGGGCTGACCCCTTTGCCACTGGTACAGCATCCAGGAGACAGGTCCCTCCTGGCCTCGGAGAGTGGAAGCATGAGCCACCAGGACTCCAGGGATACCACTGCTGCCCTCACTGGCCCCTCTTCTTTCGGCCTCTTCTTGGCCCCTGGAGAGGATCGTCCTTTTTCCTGGTAACTGATCCTGGAACTAAGAAGGGTCAGAGGTTATGGAATTCAGGAGGCAGAATGTATACTTCAAACAAACAGAGTTTCAATCCTAGCTTTTCCAAGAGAGGTCAAGACCAAATGACCTTGCTTTTGAGATAAAGAACATTTAGGAAGCTCCAACAGTCCCTTTGGTATTTTGCCACCAAGAGTATTAATTAAAAGTGGGTGCACATTCCTGTCCATACTGTGGCATATGACCAGCAATAAACAGGAATAAACTATTGTTACAGCAATAGGAATGAATCTCAAAGTAATTATGCTGTCGAAAAGAAGCCAGAGGAGAAAGTGCATCCTGTATGACTTCATTCACATGACACCCTGGAAAATGCTAACTAATCTATAGTCACAGAAAGCAGAGCCATGGTTGCCTGGGGAGGGGAAGGAGAAGGAGGGAAGGATTAGGAAGGGCCATGAAGAAACTTAAGGGTGTGATGGATATGGTCATTATCTTGATTGTGGCGATGGTTTCACAGATACATACATAGGTCAAAAATTATGAAATTGTATATTTTAAAGACATGCAGTTTACTATATGTCATTATACCTTAATAAGCCTGCTTAAAAAATTTAAAAACACGTATACACGTTGACCCAATAATTCTATTTCTAGTAACTCTCCCAAGGAAATAATTGAAGAAGGGCATAATTTATGTTCAAGATCATCAGCACATTACTTAGAATGGTGAAAAAAGGACAATGACCTAGAAGTTCAATAAGAGGAGACAGATTAAAAAATTAATACTCAAATAAATTCCAGATGAGAGTGGAACATAAGATATACTTTAAAAATAAGAAAAAATTACTTACTATGGTAAAGAAAATGTTTATCATGTAGTGTTTGGTGGAAAGCCTTTTTACAAAATAGTATGAACATTATGATAGATTATAAAATAAAGGTTTGTGGAGAACAAAGACTGGAGGATTTATACAAAATATCCACAATAGTTGTTTCTAGACAATGGGTGGGGTCACAGGTAGATTAAATTTTCTTCTTGGTACTCCTGAATTCTCTAGTTTTGAAATGAATCATTTTTAAAAGTAGAAGATTCTTTTTTTATTCTTTCCCTCTTCCTCTTCTTCTTTTTCTTGGTCCTGCAGTCTCTGTGTTCTGTGCAGAGGCTTCAGGGGAAGGGATGGTCTGTCCTTTCATGATCTCTATACTCACTGCCAAGTAGTTGCTGCCCCTTGACTAGGCCAGAGCCCCACAAGCTTGAGGCTGCCCCAGCTCAGGCCTTTGGGTCCTGCATGGGGCACTGGTGCTCCTTCTCTGCCGACTGCACTGGCAGCTTACACATGGGGCTGCTCAGTCCCTAGGTTGTCAGTGGCAATAACTGGATAAAGGATGCTCATGGTCAACTCATGGAGGGTTGGGGCACTGGGGAAGGAAGGCAACCTTGGCCTTCCTCATTGCTTCTTACTTTGGTATCCCCTGGCTAACTGCAGCTTTTGGAAGCACTGAGGAAGCAAAGCGTTAGCGAGCGTACCCTGGCCCAAAATCTGCAGCCCCAGAGTGGGGAGGCTGGGCATAATTTGAAGTGTAGGCTGGCCCGACTTTCCCCAACCTCCTTCTTTATTCTGAATGTGTGTATTTGTGTAAAAGAAAGCTCATTTTCTATGTCATTCACTTACATATAAAGCATTTATTAAATCCTGCTGAATGCTAAGCCCTGTGCTTAGGGCTGAGGAGAGATTTATTATAGTTTACATTCTGAAGGAGGAAGATGAAAAATCACTACAGTAATAGGTAAGTTATATGCATAATAGAGGGTCTTAAACTTTTTGGTCTCAGAAACTTTTTATATTCTTAAAAATTATTGAGGACCTCAAAGAGCTTTTGTATATCTGCTTCTGCATTCAATCTGTGTCAATAAATTGTATGGACTGAAGTGTATGAAGAAAATCTGTTCTCATACAGATATGCTGTAAAAGGGAGGAGTGTTTTAATAGGCTTTTCATTTAATTGTAGATATTCTTTTCTGATACCACACCAGAACTTAAAGGTCAGGTGCAATATTGAATCTAAAACTATAACAACATCCTATTTTATTAAAACCCGTCCGTATATCTTGCACTTTGAATGTGTCTTTTACCTATGCTTCATGAAGCATCGTGAGTTGATCATGGAAAGTTCAGGTCTCCCAGGTTATGTGGATCTTTCCAATGTTAATACATTTTATTATCAGACACCCCAAATCACATTTATTGATATCGTCATCAATCTCATCACAAAAGCCTTAAAGTATAGGGAAATGGCAGACACAGTTTTCAACATTTTTAAATTTTGCTGAAAAGCCTGTGCTTTACAATATTTTTGGCAACAAATACCATAAATCATTTTCCAGAAAAATGCCTGTCAAACACCCAAGTCTGAATAACCACACCTTGTCTGTCAGTAGTTATCTTGCAAGTAAAAACGGATTCATGAAAAAAACAGTTCAGCCTGCAACTCAGACAATAGCACAAGTACTTTTCCTTGAGACAATTATCATACTTTGGTAGGTGGTAAAGGACTGTATGCATATTTCTCTGAGTATTAAAAAGACATGTACTCAAAGGTCAAGATTTAATAAAGTTAGTAATTTGTACAGTTTCCTCAGGGCCTTCAGCAAGCTCAAATTCTTGGGCTTGAGAGATCCTCTTGCCTGAGCCTCCCAAGTAGCTGGGACTAAAGTTTTTCTATTTTTAGTAGAGATGGAGTCTCTCTCCTGCTTAGGCCGGTCTCGAACTTCTGAGCTCAAGCGATCTACCTGCCTCAGCCTCCCAGAATGCTAGGTTTACAGGTGTGAGCCACTGCACCCAGCCTCCTCAGGACCTTCTTAAGTGAAACTAGCACCTTTTAAAAATTGTAACTGTATGGCAGTGGGGAATATTTTGTCTGCTAATAGTTTAGTGCCGCTGACTTGATTCATGCAAAGGTACTAACAGTTCTACTCATCGTTGCTTTTGTACCATCGGTGCAAATGTCAACACAGAGAAAAAGACGCAAATAACATCTTAGTGTTACTATGAAAATATTTTTCGATGTGTCTCAGAGGCCTTTAGGGTTTGCACAGCACACTCTGAGAACTGCTGATGCAGGACATTTATGTGGTGATAAGTGTGGTGGAAGGATGGAGCAGGGACAGGTGCAGGGAGGGTGGGCTACAGTTCAAACTGGGTGGTCCAGGAAGGCTTCACTGAGAAGGTAAGGTTTGATAGGTTACAGTAAGAGAAGTGAGGGAGTGAGCCCTGAGGTATTTTGAGGAGTAGCAATCAAAGAAGGAAGAACGGCAGGTGCAAAGGCCCTGGGCTGGGTGCATAGTTGGTGCATTCAAGGAACAGTGAGGAAGCCAGGCTGGTGGCAAAGGACACATGGAGTCATAGAAAGTGAGGTCTCCAAGTTGACAAGAGCCAGGCTGCATATAGGGCCATATAGGCCATGGTGAAGGACTTGGGCTTTAGTTGTGAGTTAGTTGCAGAACTCTTGAAGGGTTCTAAGTAGAGCAGTAACCCAATTTGTTTCCATTGCAAAAGGGGATGAAGCTGAGTGGTACAGTATGGCCAGATTCTGTGTTTGTAAGGTTTGGACATTTATCCTTGAATAATCCTGGCATGTAGTTGGTGTTTAAAAGAAGTATGTGGGATGAAAGAATGCCCTGTATTCCAGTGCTTGCCAAGGAACAGGTTTTTGTCACCAGCTTTGGCTACAGGAACAAGTGCCCCAATATAATGGTTTGAAACAGTAACTATTTATTTCTTGCTAATATTACTTGAGGAGATGTGTCTGCTACACCTCTGATGGAGCAAGAGGGAAGAGTTGATATTTGGGAGCAACAATACAATCTAAAAGGGCCACTCTGAGGGTGAGGTGTTGCCGTAGTCAGCTCATGACAGCCCTACCCAAATTAGCTCATTTGACTAAGTCTTTTGCTTATGAGGCCCGACAAAGGCCGTCTTACAAGAAGCCTGCTGCCAGAATTGAGTCACTAGCTGTATGCACAAAGAATAAATGCACAGTCCTTCTCCTGCAATTCATTCCAAAAGAAGGATCAAGAAACTTTGGCCTTTTCACCCCAGAGCACAGGGGTTGCTCAACCATGGCTAAATGTGCTATGTTCAGGGCCCAGGAATGGAGCCACGGGCCCTAAGGAAAGGTCTTCATCATCCAATAAGTCCTTCAACCATCAGTGTCCGGTGCCTCTTGGTGGGGAAGGGGACTTGTCAACCCATCCCACGGGTCCCATCCTAGGAGTGTTTGGATTTTGGGCCTGGGACTTCCGCACACCTTATGTACCCTAAAGAGAAGAGGCCTCTTAACAACGTCAAGTTAGAAAATGAGCACAGTTGCTGGTTCTCGGCTTCCCTGCCCTTTGTTCTCTCCAACTGGGAGGACTTGTGGGTTGGACCCTGGGGATGCTGCACTGTACCAGGCCATGTGCTGGCCTGAGAATGGTTGGAAATGTGGGTAAGGCAACTCTGAAACCTGAGCGACTTCCTTACTTTGAGGTTACATCTGGTAGCCTTGTCAGTCTTCTCAATTTTATAGCTGGCTCGTGTGGATTTAGCTCACCCCTTGGCTAACATTAAAAGGAAGCTGCTCTCAGGCAACTGAATATCACCCCTTACTCAACCTGGACCCTTTAGTCTTGAACCTCAGCCCCTAAGTCTGAACATGACCTGCCTTTGAAAACTGCTTCCTTATAAATCTCTCGGCTATGAGCTACCACATGTGCCAGGTTCATCTTCATTGATGATTTTGTGGCACTAGTCATTGCTTCTTAACCATGTCAGGTGACTGAACATGGATCGTGGTCCCCCTGTCCGTGGTGGAAGTTTCCGTCATAGGTGGAAGTTTCTTCTTTAAAGGCCTCAGCAAGTTTGAGCAGCTTAGGGACACCCCCACTGAGGTGTTTGTGACCTAGAGTGACTTATGGCAGCACTAGCACTTCTCACAAAAGACTAGTTAATACTCAGGTGCCTTTTAGTGCCTCCTTTGAGTGAGACTTTGACCCGGGTCAGGATGTGGGAGGCAAGTCTTCTCCTCAAAGCCCACGGGGTGGCCGCCTTTGGGATCACACCGGCTTGGCCTACCATCCTGAGTGCTCCAGAATTGGTCTCTGTTGTTGACTCGGTTTCTGTCTCTCTGTTTCTCGGTTTTGGCTTGTGTGAATTTATTGCTCCCTGATTAGAGGAACACCCCCAGAGCACTCTCGGTTTCAGGGAGAGGGTGAGGATTTTGAGTGTTTTTACACACCCTGGGTTTGAGCCAGGTTTGCTTTTTCCTCCCTGGAGGATCTCATCAATGGCTCCGAATGGGAGCGACATTCTTACATTATTACTAAAGCTCCAGTGAAATCCTCAAGGTTTGAGGTTAAAACCAACGAGACCTTCTTGCCGTCCTTCAGTAAAGTGAAAATAAGACTCCAGAGCTTATTCATTCAGAACACTGCAGAAGTGAACAAGAACAAAGAAAACAGCCTGATAAGTTTGCAAAATTTCTGCCCCTTGTCTGTCAGACAAGTCTTGTTGACTCTTAATTTAGCATCTAGTTCAAAACCCATGCCGTCTGGTAGAGTAGCCCCTGGCTGCACATGGCTGTTTCCATTTGATTGAAATAAATACAATTTTCTGTAATAACTCAGTTCCTTAGGTAAAGTACTCAGTAGTGATAAGTGGTCAGGGTACATGGGCCATTTCCATCACTGCAGAAAGTTGAAATAGTTCTAGTGAGTTACATTATAATTTCTTTTATCCGTAATTTTTTTTTTTAGTTTCCCAACCCAGGACAAATTAGAAATAGCAAATGAGGGACACAGGAAATGATGATAACAAAGGAAGTGATATAAAAGGAGGAGATGGAATGATTAAAAACCAAAACACTCATTTGTTGATTTAATCAGTAAACAAGCATTTTATCACACAGCTGCTGTAGACCGGGGACTGGTCTAGGTACTTCGTTCGGCTAAAGGCACAAGCCCTGTTCTCACACAGTGTAGTGAGTGAGTAACACAGTGGATATTCACTCTCTGAGGATATTCGCTCCGAGGGCCGGTACCCTTGGTTTCTTCATTATCCTCTGAAGGTATCACCAGTTAACAATCCAGTCAATACTCAGCATTTATCTTGAGTCCTCAAGAATAGTTAATATACTTTAAGAAGGCAACAAATACATACATTTTAGAGAGGTTATGCTTCTGGTAGGAAAAGGAGCTAGTTTGACTTACTTAAATTACTTTCTTTTCTTTCTAAGTTAGAAAACTATAGTTTTATATGTACAGGGTAAGAAAAAGTACCCTGTTTCTATAAGCTCCTTTGTACTGGTGAGTTGATAAGGACCTCTATTTATTTTTATGCCAATATAATTTGCTTTCTGGTTCTGCCCCTTGCTACCATATGACTTTGGATAAGTCATTTGGACTTCTCTGTGCCTCAGTCAGAAGGTGAAAAAGAAACAGAACTAACACGGCCATAACTGTGGTGATACATTTTACCAACCAAACGCCTGAGAGGGCTTTCTGAAGCAAGCAAGGACCAGGTGGGAGTTCATGAATCCATTAGATTCCTCTTCTCTCTCTCACTTTCTTCCCTGTCCCTCACCCCAAACACACAACGAATTTTCTTTTCTCCCTTCATAACTGGTAAAGACAAAACAAAACAGCACTCCACAGAAGCCAAGCAATGTGAGGCTTAAATATTTTCGTAGGGAAAGAATTCAACTCTGATAGTATAAAAATTGTGTCAAAACAGGTGAAGAAATTAGTCTTTGCAGAAAGAACACGCTGGGGCTTGGAATACCTAATTCTTCCAGGTGCGGGCAGGAGATCTGTGAAGGAAACGGGTGACAGACTTATAGCTAAACTTTTTCAAAAATGTGTAAGTCAGAATCAGGGCAGAAAGCTCTAATTTAAAAATGGTGTCAAAGACAGAGTCCCAGATGGCTGGTGGAGGGGAGGCAATTGATGTAGAGGGCCAGACACTATTAGGGGACAGACGAACCTCAGTCAAGTTCTAGCTCCGATACTTACTAGCTGTGACAAACTGTCCAAGTAACTTTGCCATCCTGGGTCTCAGTTTATTTATTTGCAAACTAGAAAGAGGGCTACAGCATGACTACTGCGAGTGATCAATGTGACGATTTGTGTGAAGCCCTCGGCCCACACACGGGAGGTGCTTGTATTAGTTGAGGCAACACTAGCAGTTGTGATAGTTAAATGCCCAGTTCCTGTGTTTAATGTGATTAAAGTTTATCTCTTGCCCATGTAATAGACTAAATGGGGTAAAGCAGGAGGCTTTCCTTCATGTGCTGACTCGGATTGTAGGCTTCGTCTTGTGACTCCCTCTATCCATCTAAATGGGGACAGCAGGAGAGTTTTCTCCCTGTTTTCACCTTGTGACTTCCCTGCCCCTTGGAAAGTCAAAGTCCTCGGATTCCAGATGTCAAAAGAGAAAGAGAGTGAAAAAGTCTTATCTGTTTCTCAAGAGCCCTGGCCTTAGAGATGAGACTCACCCAACTTCTTCACATTCCATGGGTGAGAACTCGTTATGTGGCCTCCCCCGAGTACACGGAGAGCTAGGAGATACAGTCCCAGCTTAGCAGCCACCTTTTAGCAATAACTCTACATCCTGACGGGTGCCAAATGCTTCTGACTAGCAGCCAACCACTTTGCCATAACATTTGATAAATGGTAGCCGTACAATTGTACGCAACACACAGCCAAGTGAGCAGTGACTCTGTTGGACAGCAAAACTATGCTGTAAAATGCTGAAGGATAAAGGAAAAAAGTAAACCCCCCCAGGAAAAAGTTACTGAGTAAATTAGTCTATAAGATTTAGTAGTAATTTAGATTATGATTTCTTTTTTGGGGGGGTCATATTTGAAACCAAAGAATGTAATGTCTTTATTACTCCATCAAACAAATATTTATGATACTGATTATATTATAAGACGCTGGGCTGGACATTGGGTGTGGGCTGGGGAGGGGGGTATGAAGATGAGTAAGACCTGGATCTTGCCTTTAAAGTATTCAGATTCTGGGAGGGGAGGGAAGACACACACATCCTCTAAGGACCACAGAGACAGGCATTTTGGGCAGTGCCTGGGAAGGAGAGGACTATGGGATTTCAGAAAGGGTGGAATGGTTTCTGTCCAGCATGGCTCAGCTGCAAGAGAACATTCTGGATGCTCAGGGTGTGAGTCTGTCCTTGTCTACATGCCCCTGGACCCTCTCTACTTGCTCTAGGACAACTTTTAACTTTGTGTCTCAGATCTCCTCCCTGCTCCATCCCTGCTCTCCACAGATCAGAGACCTCCTTTATTTACTCTGGGCCTTGGTTTGTCCCTCCTCCCTGGCAGGGCCTGGATTTCCCACTCCATTTCCTGCACAGGTGTCTTCTCTTGACCGCTCTCAAGAGCTCTGCCTCAGTGGGCTGTACTGCCTAGGTATAGCCTGGTGTCCGGATGTCACTCTATCTCCTTGGCTTTTATTTGTCCTGGGGTTGGGGGAATGGACCGCTATGTGCATAAAATTGTATTTCATTCACATAGTGAAGGATGCCCAGAATTTTGGTAACTAGAGACAAGGCTTTCATCTGTGTAACACTTAATTTGACAAAAAGGTCCTTTGTCATTGCTGACTTGGTTTAATTGGAATCTTTTTAGTTCCATTTATGCTTTTGGAAAGGTATCTTGTTTATTGCCTACAACACTGAAGCTAAAAGATACAGCAGTTCCTGTGATATAAGCAGGGTAGGTGGTATCATGTCCATTCAATAGATGAGGCAGACGGAGTCTTGGCAAGGTCAAGTGACTTTCGTAGGGTTGATCAGCCAGTAAGTAGAATGGGAAGGATTTTTCTCCAGTTCTCTTTAACGCTAGTCCAGTGCTCTTTTTCCATGTCACAAAGTGCTGCAGGGGTTCAAACGAAGAACTTAATTGTATCAAATTAAATACCATTCAATAAGATAAAATATCTTGCAGGAAGATTAGCAATATAATAAGGCAATATTAAAGACGGTCAGCCCTCCAGCCGCCAGAGGAATAAACCCTGCAGTCACTGTTTGCTGCATGCTTCAGAGTGTGTAGGCAATTGCATACCCTGTCTACTGGGAAGCGAGTGGTAACACTGACAAAAGGTCCTCCCCCCTGCTGTTGTGATCCTTACCTGGTGAAAGTGTGCCTGGCTCAGGTTAGCTGAAACTGACGTTTATCTCAGTTCTGCTATTACTCCTTCCTCTTCAGATTCTCAGGGTAGGGTGGCGAGAGGGTGGGGGCCTCCTTAGGAGGCAGCCGCAGCAGCTTTGCTGATGAGTAAATTGGGATTTAAAGAGAGGGAGGAATTTGAGAGCAGAGTGGTTTGATGGAGCAGGAGAAATTGTTTGCCCTGAGTACCAGGAGCATCCTTGGAGACAGCAGAGCTGCGAAGCTAGCAGCGGGCATCGAGAAGTAGATGTGGGCCAGGCAGTGAGGAGCAAGGGTGAAAAGTGTGTTTTGGGTGTTTAGTGAGACAATGACAAGGTCTTAAATAAAAGCAAAATGTTTGAAGGAACTAGCAGCAGCTCAGATCAGCCGTGGGTAAGGGAAAGATTCAGAGACAAGGCACTGCAAATGAAAAATGACCATGTGCGCTGCTACCCCAGGGTCCTAAACCTGTGCTATGTGCAGAAATTAACTTTGCCTGTTTTGAAAACATGCTGAATTTTCCTATTTGGGACCAAGCTGCACTCTTTTCACCCCTGGAGATCAGGACCAAGAGGCATGAAAAGAATCTCAGTTCTAGCCATGAGCACTATTTTAAAAGGCTGCCTTTCTTAAATACCTCATATTTCGAAAGGTAACAGAATCCATACTTGAAAGTACAAAAATAAATGAGCAGGAAAAGGTTCAGCGGGAAGAAGCTGGCGTGGCTGTGGAGAGCAGAGGCAGCTTTCTAATTCTGAGTTCCCCAGGGCGGGGCCTGCCTGGCTCACCTGGGCCTCCCTCCCCAGCAAATGTCGGTAAGACAACCCACGAGGAAGTGACTGATGCTGCAGGAAACTCACACTTGGCTGGGCTCAAGAAGGGGGAAATCGAACCAGGGCTCCTGTTTCAGAACAGGCCTTGGGGGTGAAGTGTGAATCCAGAATGACGGGGCTTCGAGTTTCCTGGTTCTCGTCTCTCCCGTTTGATCAGAGGGGTGCAGACTCACCAGTAGCGCTGGCAGAAAAGGTGGCAAGGAAGGTGTTTGGTGGCATGTGTAGTAAGGATGAAATGAGAACACCCAGGCACAGAGCATTTATTAGCTGATCGTCTTACATGTGCCAGGCAGCAGGGACACAGAGGTAAACGAAAGAGGAAAAGTCCTCCCCTGGTGGTGCTGACCTTGGGATGAGGAAGGAATAGAAAGGAGCAGCGTTAGCAGACTGGAGGGCGGGATGAGATGGAGGAAACGTGGCTGAAAGGGCTCGGGGAGTGCCTGACAGGGTAGGGTAGGCCCTTGGAGAAGATGACACTGAAAGCATAAAATAGAGCTGGATCTGGGGGAAAGAGTGTTCCACACCCAGGGGACAGTAAGTGCACAGGCCCTGGGAGGGAGCTGCAAGGAGGCTGGTGCAGCCGGAGCCGAGCAAGAGGGTGGAGGATAGTAGTGGATGGGGTCAGAGAGGTGAAAACCTCTGGGCCTTTGAGGCCTACAAAACAATACCTGGGAAAGTGAACAGAGCAGGGATCTGGTTAAGTTAAATGGGATCATGCTATGTGGACTTAATGTTATCTGAAAATCTCTTAACAGATGGGCGAGAACATAGCAGTTATTAAATGGTGGCTGCTGCTATTATTCAGCTTATCAAAACATGGGGTGGGGAAGGGATCCCAGGATGGCAAATGGCCTCCTGCAAGGTGTGTATTACATTCGTGCTTTACCAGCTTCTCACACATCGGTTCTGATAAAGTACAGGGATATCAGACGGTAAACATGCTCACGGATTACCAGGCCCGAAACTAGATTAGCAAGGGTCCTGATTTCGTGATTAATTGCCTCACGGGTGGAAGAAGCCCTTATTGAGCATCCCTACGTGTCAAGTGCTGAAGCAGACATGGGTAATAAATACGGAAACGAACTAGACTGCTGGGGTTCCTGCTCTCACAAGTATTGTTTATTTTAAATCTCCTCCTCTGGGCAGTGTGTGAGACAGAGACGGAGATGAAACAATTATGCAAATGGTTATGTCACTCTGACAGTGATAAATGAAATGCAAGGTGGGTGCCAGGTGCCCTGGAAAGCACAGCAGAGGGCCTCATCTGGTCATTGTGAGGGGCCTCTCTGAGGAAGGAACACTTGGACTGTGACAAGAGAAAAGGGGGAGGTGTTCGGGTGAGATAGGGCCCTCGGGGAGAGAAGGCCCTGTGGCGGGAAGGAGGAAGCGAATGCCTTGGGGAACACAGAGCCAGGGCAAAGGGCTGGGATGTGTCTGAAGAGGCAGGTAGTGCTGGTCAGGATGCACCTTTGGCACGTGGTCATTTGGGCCTTTCCTCTAAGCTCAATGGCCAGTGTCAAAGCGTTTCCAACAAGGGGGTGACCGGATCAGACTTGTATTCAATCAGTCTGGCTGAATGTGAAGGGAGCCTGGATGGGATGAGAGTGGGCTTGAGACCTATTGGGAGGGTCCCAAGCATTGGAGGGGTCAAATTTCCACATAGTGAGAGTTGAAGTATGGGCCTTTTAAAAGGACCCCTGGCGAGCATTCTTCATTAAGCTTTAGCCTAACAAGGTGTCCATTTCTGCCCATCCCCTCTGCATGAAGGGTGTTAATCCTTGATCTTAGTTACAAAGATCAAGGGCAAGTCACTCAACCTTGCCTGGGATTCCAATTCTGTGCCTTCCTGTCTTTGTGGTGTGGACAAGTCTCTCAATTCCTCATCTAAAATGGGCAAAGTTACACTTGCCACAGTGGGTGGATTGAGAGGATTAAATAAAAAAATGAAGCCCTCCCAGCAAAACTGATAAGGCGAGCAAATTGAAACTTTCAGGGTTGAATCAGAAAGGACGCTGTCGAATATGTTTCTTGGAAGTGAAATAAAGGACCATAACACAGTCTGTCTCAAAGCTTTCGTAGTGACCCACGTAAAGGTCTGTCCTGATGCAATACAACAAAGGCTAGTTTCACACTATTCTCCAAATGAATCGTTCTTTAATGAGAACTAGTCTCTTGAAGTCAAGGTTCTATCCCGCAGGAGTGTGTAGAAGGCAATGATGTGAGATGTGGGAAACCACGACCTTTACCTTCTAGCTTAACAGCCCACTGGGGTGCTGAGAACCAAAACTATGGACCATTTCCAGGGATCTGAATAAAAGATGCCAAACACATACATTAGTTATCTATTGGAAGATTATAGTAGTTTCTGTTCCTGTGTAAACTTGTTTCCCAGATTCATGAATACGTATTTAAAAAGCAACAAATGTCATCAAAATTGAATAGGGAAATGGTCCCTAAGTGTGGTAAGATTGGGCCCCATATTTGAACTTGTCTGGACCATATGTTTGACTGTTTGCATGTATGTGTATCATTCATTCCACGTATATTAATTATCTCTTATGCTGCTGATACAATACTAGGTGTTACCTGCTGGTGACACAGACTTGGCCCCTGTGTCTGTTTCTTCCTCAGGAGTCTATAGTCTTTCTGATGCAATCCCTTAGTTAGAAACCAAACTGAGTTTTCAGTTTCACCCAGTGTTTTAATTGTTGCTTTACATTTTGTCAAGATTTCATCCTGTGTATTAACAACTCTTTAAATTACATTATCTTGAACCTTTCTTGAACCTTACTCAAACTCCTACCATTCAAATTTCAAAACCTTTTTTGTAAAAAGCATGATGAACCTCAAGTAATTCACCTCATGAAGTTGCAGGGGATAAAAATGTGGCTCAGTGATGATTAAAAAATAGACAGTAAAATGTACATATGGATACATCAAAGCCTGTACTGTACTCCCAGGTCCACTGCGGCCTGGGTGCCATGGATCACTGGCCTCTGCTATGGAACATGAGACTAAGGTGGGGGCAATGCATGCTGCACTATCGTCCATTATAACCTGCCCCTCTGGCTGAATGTTCTATTCTGCCATCCCTCACCCCTGGGAAACATGCGGTTGTTAGAAATATGGAGCCCTTGGTACCTTTGCCGGGCAGACTGTGAAATATGAGTCACGGATCTATTTGTTCTGCAGTTGTGAAAATTGCAAAATTTTGATCAAGATAGAAACTGAAACTCTGAGTGTCATCTCATGGGGAGCCCTGATACTCTACCCGGCAGACTGTTCTCTTCACTACCACCCCCCGGCTCTCTAGTCACGCTATTGCCTCTGCCAGGGAGTTACCCACTGTTCAGCACTCAGTGCCCAGAAAATGGCCTGCCCAGAGGCCTTTTCAAAGGCTGACTTCCAGCTCATCTGCCAATAGGAGGTGTGAGTGTTCTGGAGGCACTGACCATCTCTCTCAGTGCCCTTCCTTCCTACTGTGGACATTCTGGAGTCCAGCCCTCAATCTGCCCAGGTCTGCCCTCAGCATCCCCTGCCCTGTACCCAGGATCTCCCAGTCACCGCTTAGCTGTCCCAATTCTCATTCTCTTAAGAATCCAGTTTTAAAAAAAGGATTTCTACCTATGTACCAATTTATTATTCCTTCTAAGAAGGAGGTACTATCTCAAAGTGATCTTAGGTAGATAAAATCTAGTACTTCCCAACTGTGTTTCATGGAGTGCCCAACTTCCTTGGATGTGCCTGAGGGTCACTGTATGGTCCTTGGAAACCACTGCCCTCTACACAAGCTTCAACCAGGGACCTTCTGCTTTTATATACCGGCTGCATTCAGGACACACAGTAGGGTCATTGAGACCCCTACTGGCCCTGGAGTCAGACCAGACAGTTTGGAACTCCAGCTCTACCACCTACCAGCTGTGTGATGATGCTGGGTGATAATTTAACTTCAACGTGCCTTAGTTTTATCATCTGTAAAATATAAACAATAAAAGCACACTGTATCCACCTTTCAGGGTTGTTGAACTAGATGAGTTAAAATATCTGCCACATAGTAAACACTATTTAAGAATTTATTATTATAGTCTATGTAGGGGTACTCTGTAAGATTTCACTTGAAAGAGGGTTTCCACTGCTTTACAAAAAGGTAAAACAAATAAACAAGCCCCCAAACTCCTATGTTTACTGAAAATATGAAAAACTTATTGGAATGCTGCCAAAGGCAGCTTTCTTGGGGCCTGTCACATCCAACCTAAGTGTGGAGCTGAGTTGGCTTCAGGTATGTCCCCACACTAGGTCAACCAGCTCGCAACCAGCATTGGTATTTCTAGCTGCTGACTTAGGAAACAGAGTTAAGTGTAATGTCTGACAAATTTTACTGTATACTTTTTCTTAAATATCCTTATTATTAAGCTAATAATATTAGGTTTTATATATCATAAGTGTCCAGGAAGAGGCTATTGGCTCACAATGTGGCTAAGAGTGGCCATTTGATTTTTCTGTTTGTTTTTTTGAAATAGTCTCACTCTCTTGCCCTGGGTGGAGTTTCATGACATCATCATAGCTCAGAGCAACCTCAAACTCTTAGGCTCAAGTGATCCTCTTGCCTCAGCCTTCTGAGTATCTGGGACTACAGGTGCCTGACACAATGCCCAGCTAGTTTTCCTATTTTTGTTAGAGACAGGGTTGTCTCACTCTTGCTCAGGCTGGTCTCAAACTCCTGAGCTCAAGCAATCCACCCACCAGAGTGCTAGGATCTTAGGCGTGGGCACCTAGCTAAAAGTGGCCATTTGAAGAAATGTTTCTTGAGTTTTTGAAAAGTCAGATATCAGTATCAAAGAATGCTGTAGCAACTGCCTGATTAAAACCAAATGAATAAACCAGCCTACGTTTCATTTATTGGTGACAACATGTACTGGGCAACACTTGACCACTTGGGAGTGTGTCATAGTTAATTTCTAACCAATCTTAAGGTCCTCAAACAGTCCTCAGACATGGGAATGATGCTCTTTCTTCTTTTCATTTTAAGAATTTCTAATTTTTTTTACTTGCATGGACTCAAGGCACTTATTGCATGACAGTGTAACTGAGTTGCTTAGTAAACAACAACTTGAGCATGACTGAGGCACAAGGAGAACTGAAGCATGTTCAACACCCCATTCAATACTAGAGGGTACTCCCAATACCCCAAGACTCACTATAATGCTCTAAGTGGGGGCCAAATATTCCATCACATGAAATATAAGATCATTATGGTGAGGGCCAGAGTGAGGACAGATGCAATCTCTTTGTGTCTGAATTTGAGTTAAGGGGTGGTGGGTGGGGTGTTTCCATAGGGTGTTATTGCCCTTAGATTTGAGAAATGTTTTGTTTTGTTTTTGGTGTGATTAATACTCTGCCATTTTTAGAACTCCAAATACACAAGGCTATTGGGTAGGACTTGAAGCAAAATTTAGGGAGTATGCATCATAACTCCTCATGACAGTCACAAAGGTATCAGAATTTTAATCTGGAAGAAATTCCTTGAGGAAAGAGAGGCTTTTTGTACACATCTGTATCTCTAAACTCAGAAGGACATTGTGATAATATTTTATTAGCAAAGTATCATGACGGCAGCTAACATCTGGGGAGAGTTTACTGTATGCCAAGCAGGGTGCTAAGTGCTTTTACATAGATTATTTCATTTATTCTTCACAAAAAGTCTATAAAAGTAGGTATATTATATGTTAAAGATGAGAAAATGGAGGTTTAGTGAGTCTAAGTGACTTGTCTGAGGTTATCTGAGTAGAAGGTGATGGGGTTGGGATTTGAACCAATGTCTGGCTCCAAAGCCTGGACATTTCCCCTTGTACACACAGGCTCTCCTGATGAACATGGGGTATTTATTTCTATATATACTGTGGCTGCATTCTCCAAATAGTTCAGAGCTTTAGAAAATATTTTGAGAAATCTCTTAGATAGACTTTCCAGCAAATACACCTTATTTTGCTTGAGAATTTCCCTGTGTCTAGCACCTTTGTCCATTCAGCTTAGAGAACCAACCTCAGAGAACAAAATTGCCCTCCACTTACCAATCCCACATATTTTCTTTGATTGCTCCGAGACAGCAGCTGAGCCGCTGTACCTGGTTTCACTTAGCAAGACAGGTGCCTCTGGTTTCCCTGGAAGGTGTGACTGCCAGGGGTCTCTGTCTTTATTCTGCCCTCCCAGTGCTGGAGAGAGAAAGTCTGTTGGAGGGCGCTGCTGGGGAGGATAGACTCTGGCCTTCCTTTTTGAACCTTAGCTTTTAAATCGAGTATTCACAGGAGAAAGAGCCCTTCTGTGGGATCTCACCATGAAGTTGCAGAAGATGCTGGCCCTGCCCAGCCCCTGCCCCCCACAGCGGGCCCCTTGCATCTCTTACTCTCATCTCTACACTTTCTGCTCTCAGGGTTACCTCTGAAGGGAGAAATCACAGGACTTGGAAATTCCGATGAACCTTTTGTTGCTTTTAGTTGTTGTGCTGCCGGGGTGAGTCTGGTTCTGAGAAGAAGATGGTGAGAGATTATGGAACGTGGCTGCTGACCAACCTGCCTCTGGGGAGGAGGGTGTAAGAGTCCCATTGTCAAAGTGAGAAGGAAAACGAGGCAGTGAGGCATGTGAATGGGAAACGCATTTCTATTTCCTTAAAAACATT
Organism: Perodicticus potto; assembly: GCA_963574655.1. Taxonomy (NCBI): domain Eukaryota; kingdom Metazoa; phylum Chordata; class Mammalia; order Primates; family Lorisidae; genus Perodicticus; species Perodicticus potto. The sequence continues at coordinate 19,143 of CAUYRH010003331.1, forward strand.
CTTTATTCAGAGAGGCACACTGCTAGGGTCTCGGGCAGCTGAGGAGGCCTGTGAAAGCCGCGTCTGAGAACGGAGCGGGAGGGCGCAGAAGGGGAAAACCCACCTGGGACATGAATGAATTCGGAGCTGTTCAAAAAGTGTTGATCTTGCCAGATTCCAACTTTTGACAGCTGCTAAATATGGCACCTGAGAAAATAGCTTCAATTTTGTAATTTGGAAATAGGAAGGGAAAATTCATTAGGGTTAAATGTACGGAAGGAGCATGCGGGCTTTCCTCTACCCACCCAGGTTTCTAGCTGTGACTCATTGAGTTCTGGTCCGTGAAGAGCAGATCTGGGCTCCTGCAAAGACAAGAAAGACCCATTTCCTCCCCTCCGGGCGTGGGGACTCCCGGTGACAAGCTCGCGCAGAGCCTGTTAGGAAGTGGCCTCTATGCAATATCCCCCCCTACTGGACTCTTGCGCGGAAAACAGAACCTGACAGCCTCTGCTGCCCGAGATCTCAGAGCTTTCTCTCCAGAATAAAGCGCGTTTGGAGTCTGCCAAGGCTATTTCCCCTGCCCTTTCTGCTACTCCCCTGATTAAGATGAAAAATTCTCTCAAAGCACATACACCCGAGAAACATGAAGTGAAGAGGGCGGCATGGAGTTGTAGGACTTCGGAAGACTGAGCGCTCTTCCTAGTGGAGGATCCAGGGCCGGAGAGGGAGAGCCTTGCCGAAGGCGCACAGCTGGGAAGAGGAGACCCCAGAGCTACGGCTGCTTCCCCCCCCTCCACCGGCTCCCCCTTTACTGTCCTTTCTCCTGTGACATAGTGACGTGAATATTCAGAATAGCTGAATCCCGAGAGTGATTTCTGGTTGTGGAAATCACAGGGCCTGCCCAGGGAAAAGGCAATCTTTCAGACTGTTTCCTTAGCAGGGTCTCCTCCCTGGCCAGGGTGGAGTTACCTGTGGTTCCAAATGACCCCAGAAAATGGGGTCAGAAATGGTCTGGCCCAAGGTCCTTGGTGACACAGACTGTGAGGAGCATCTCCAGGTCATGCCCAGTCACAGGGCTGGCACCCTTTGCTGTAGGAGTCTGCATTGCCCAGTAAGGTAGCCTGCAGCCATGTGACTACTAACCACTTAAAATGTGGCTTGTGTGGCTGAAGAAACGAATTTTAAATTTTGTTTAATTGGAATTAATTTAAATTTGAATAGTCACATATACGCATTGGCTACCTGTTGGACAGCATAATTCTAGAAGGGCCTGTGACACGTGTGTATTGCTTGGTCAACAAGATAGCAGATTCCTTATTAGGTGCCACTGGACATCTGGCAGGGCTGTGTGGGGAGCACAGCACCCAGACGGGGCGCAGCAGCAGGTGCAAGTGGCCCGGGCACAGAAGGTGAAAACCCCGGGGTTGGAATCTTACTTCTCCCCAGAGTAACCACATGGGCTGGGAAAAGCCTGAACTCCTGGGCCTCTGTGTCCTCACCTGTGAAATGGGGAGGTTGGTTGGTTCCATGCTTTTTTGCCACAAAAGAGCCCTTTCATTATTCCCCCCCCTCAAGGATTTCTTGTTTAGACAAAACAGCCAACCAACCAATCAACAACAAAAAAATCTGTCTATGCCACAAGCAGCACTTGCTAAGAAAATAATGACTGACATTTGAAATGACAAACTGCTAACCAGAACTTTAATCCATGCCAGCTAACCAGAGTGGTCTCGTTCAGTTGACCTGATTCCATCCAAAGCAGAGACACCTGAGGCATAATTAGCCCACCCAGTCTCCCCGGGGCACATTCATATGCATTATTAATGGCTTTAAAAAACATTGAGAATACCTGTAAGCCCCAAGTTATTGCTTCCTAGGACATTCGGGGGGCTCAGGGATGCACATTAGAACCCGGATGAGCTCTCTAAGTCCCATCTTGGTCTTTTGAGCTCCAAGTCCTGGGATGTTTTGATGGGAGGATTTGTTCAGGGGTGGGCAAGCCGGTGCAGCACTTCTTAGAGTATCAGGGCCTTGGTAGGGAGAGGGTTCTGGCATGCAGACAGGAAACCATAAGGGACGATTTTTCTTGAGCTACCCCTTTTGCTGAGGGTACTGCTGGGAGATGATAGAGCTTCCCGACCATAGCCGGTGCCCAGACCTGAACAGCTGCCGGACACCAGGCCAGGCCATCCTCCTTTTCCCCAGACACTGCCTCCACGAGCAGGAGACAGAGCATGAGGCAAAGGGCCATTTGCTTCCCAGCATGTGACCCTCCAAAGCTCCTGGAGGTGCCACAGAGAGGGTGGTGGGCGGAAACCTGAGCAATGAGGCAGAACCTGAGAAAAAGTTACACAGGAAGCTGCAGGGAAGCTCCTTGTCCCTCAGAGGGTCTTTGAGAGTGCAATAGTCTCTTTGATGGACGAACTTCAAGTTCAGCTAACATTTGGGAGGTGTTTCTGTGTGCTCTGCTCTCTGTGACCTCATGGGATCCACACAGTGGTTCTCTAGGAGGGAGGAGATATTAGTCCACCCTACAGGCAAGAAAGCAAAGAACCCGGGTGGTCAAGGGGCCAGCTGGAGGTGGCAGCCCTGGGATTCACACCCAGGACCGCCAGAGATTGGAAATTGGGAATACGATGCTGCGACCTTGGTGTTTGCTGCCTCTGACTAGAGAATATGACCTGTGGTGGCCTGATGACTCTGACTTCTATTACATGGCACCTTTATGGCAAGGAGCACCCTGCTTTAGCTCAACATGGAGAACCATCTCCCTGGCTCTTACCCACCTGTCCTTCACCCGCTGCTGCTGCTTCATATGTATATGTTTTGATTCTTCCCAGATCTTTCTCACGCTATTGACTTTTATTCTACCAAGAATCCTGGTAGGTAGGTGGGGACAAATCCCTTGTTCCCCCTTTACAAATGGGTAAACTGAGGCCCAGGGAATTACATGACTCTGTCATTGACTTCACAGTTGGATTGGCTAAATAAAAGACAACTTTTCAGGTACATTTGCCCCTTTGGCCTCTAGGACCAAAGTATCCATCCTACACTGTGAATGCCCTTCTGGCATTTTTTATTGGTGACGATGGTAAAGAAGAGGTTTTTATTCAGTCCAGGTCTGATAGATAAGAGTCAGCACTTCCAATCTCAGCAATAGTGTAATAGTGACAGAGGATTCAGCATCTTTGTATGATTCAAAACTCTTGTGAGAGCAGGATTTTCTCAGTATGTATGTGTGTGTCTGTGTGGAGTGTTTGAGCTATTTCAATCTTTGGGGGACCTCAGAGAGGTCTTCTCTCAAGGCCAGGTGCATGCTTTAATATGCTGCATTAGTCAACCTAGCTAATCAGCATGAAGGTGTTTTTGAAAGCAGAGTACCCCAGGTCAACGTGGGGACTTCAATTACAATTACCTGTCTTGTCTGGCCAGGGTGGGGCCTGGCTAAGCCTGGCCCACAGGGTTGCTTTGTTTGTCTGTACTTATTCATTTTAAATAAACATTAACTGAGCATCTACTATTTGTCAAACATTATGTTATGCACTCACACGATCATTATCCCTTTGAATAAGGCTCATGTTTGATTTGGGTTTTGTTTGGGGAGAGCACCTGAGCATCTGAATAGGATTAAAATAATCATAGCCCTTTCTCCTTTCCCTTCTTAACTCCTCAGAAATTATTTCCCAGGAGATGATGCTCAGTTGTTTGATTTTATGATTTATGATGATAGAGGATTTTTTTTTCTTACATTAATGCTTGCCAGGGAGGTGTGTCCTGTGGAGGGCATGCATCAGGCTGGAATGAGAGTCTGCGGTGAGGGCCGCCTAACCAGGGGGAGGGGCCTGCAACATTAATAAACTGAGATCACAGAGGGACGGAGGTGGGGAGCCTGGGGCTTTTGTTGGAAAGATATTAATAGGGATAATGCTTACATTCTTAGCTGAAGAAACTATTTGATCTCCTGAGCAGAGCTCTGATGTCTCTTATGATACGTATTAAATGTAAAATCCTTCTCTATTCAGAAAGTCATTTGTTAAATCAAGCGGTTGGAAGTTTCTACAAAGTCTGGAGCCTCAGAAAGACAGACAAGCATGGCTGGTCCATCAGCAGCTGTGCTGAGATGGGCTCAATGGGCTGGGAAAGGCTCCACGGGATGCAAACTTTTTCAGCCAGTTAGATGGTCAGCAAGTGGTTTCTTGGGGTCTGAACTTCGTGGTTTTGGTGGCAAACATTGGGGATGGGAAAATAATTACCCTGATGTGCCAGGCAGAGTGAGGCACTTTTAAATCTACATTCCCATCGAATTTGGGCAATGATCTGATCAACCAGGATGCAGGAGTCCTCTTTCAGGGAGAAGTGGAGTTGTGCAATAGGAGGAAAAAGGAAAGGGTGGAGTGAGAGAAGCCCCAGGCTGCCTCAGGCCCACTTGAACCTGTGTTCAAACAGAGAAACGGATGATTATGGACTATAATTCAGGGAGGGGAGTGATTCTAAGAGACATTCTGGTCACAACTATCTTCCCCATGGCACTAGAATTCCAAACAACTGAGCCACTGGTTAATCAGATCTTGAGCATGAACCATGGATTTGAGGAGCCCTCTGTTAAAATGTCCCTAAAATTCTCTGTAAGGGAAGAAAGGTTGCCCAGCATGTGTTCATTTTGGAGGTTAATGAAAAACTTGGGGGTTGGCTTAATGCAAAGGGATGGACATCCAAAGTTTTGTATAGGTCTTACCCCTCCTCCTTAGCAGCCAGGTAGTGGCAAAGACAGTGTTCCACCTCAAGGCTGTAAAATCTCTGTGCTATTTTATGCAGGTGAAGTCCAGACAGTCACTGAAGGAAGCAGCGGAGGCTGATAATTTATAGGAGGCTGGTTGGCCAGGAGCCTTGTCTGCTTCCAGGGACGGCTCTGGAGTCAAGAGAGGGGTGAAGGGAAGAAAAGGAAGAAGACTTTGTTCAATCATCCAATCCTCACAACCAGGGGCAGGCAAGTTACTCAATAGGAATTTTAGGAAAACAAGACAAGAATTAGGAGAAAGCAACAAAATCATTTAGAATGGAAGTTGGTTCTTCCAGGGTGAGCAGTAGCACAGTAACTGTTATCACACACAAGAGTAACTCTAAGTTTCTTGGGCGTCATGGGAAGTGCTTTGTGTGAGATATCTGATTTCCTCTTCACAGCTAAGTTATGAAGGAGATACAATTATTACTACATTTTACAATTGGGCAAACTGGGTCCACAGGATGTTCTAGCTCCTAGAATAAAGCAAGAAATATGATCAGTTGCACATTCACTGGGACTGTAACATCTGAACAACCGATAGTTCAAGAAATCATAAATATGCTTGATTTTGAGATGAGAAAAAAATATCTCTTGTGAGATATGTGAATGACCCACTGTCACAAAGTAGCACAAGTTTAAGACCGTATCATACCGAAGTATCTACATCTAAATGAGTGCTGGGTTGATGAGTACTATTAAGAAGGTGCCCCTGCAGGTCCTCCCACCCAATGTCAACAGGGTGATAACTGGAACTACAGGAGGGCAGTGGTTCTCACTTCCAGTGAAGGGGGCACTGCTGTGTAGAAGGAAATGTGCCCTCCATGGAAATCATAGCTGACTTTTCCAATGACACAACCACAGCTGGAGATTTGAATATCCTCAGTGGTGGCAGATGGACATCCTGAGGAAAGTGGTTTTAATTTTAGGAGGTTGATTTAGGTGCAATGCGTAGAATAAATGTTTCAACTGATCTTCTGAAGGGGAAGTGACAGGCCAATTTTTTTGTATGGTCCATAAATCAAGCCAATTCCTAGAAAGGGTTTCCAAAAATATTTGGCAACAGTCTCGGAATAAATGTATATGGTTTCTGAGATGAGAGCTTTGGGGATAGTGCTCATTGGTAGGAATAAGTTCTGATGTTTCAGTAAGTAATAAATTGTGTTATCTTGTGTGTCTTGCTTCCCCAATTGAAATATAAGATGCTGAAGGCTGGGAGGCCAAAGCAGAGCAGATGCATGGCTTAACTTTCGCCCATGAAAGTATTATTTGATGCTACTCCTCCTATCATTTGTGGGAAGTCTTCTTCTCCAATAGCATGTCCGTTCTCCCACACACTGAACAAAATTCTTGGGGTCCCCTGACTCTTCTGCCAATGTCCACATCCAATGTCTTGAGAAACCCTATTAGCTCTATGTTTACAACAAACCCACAGTAAGAACACTTCTCACAGTCCTCCTGCTGGTGTCCACACCATCTTCCCCTCTTGTCTGGGTCCCACAGTAGCCTCTTCACTGTTGTCCTTGATGCCACCTTTGTCTCCTCCATGGTCCATTCTCTGCCCTGCAGTGAGGCCCCATCACATCACTCTTCCATTCAGAACCTTCCTGTGTTTTGGTGGTCTGAAGACTAATATCCCCCCAAATGCTCATTGCCTCATGTCCAGAGCCTGTGATCATGCTACCCTACGTGGCAAAAGGGACTCTGCAGCTGTGATGGATCTTGGGATGTGGAAAGTATCCTGGGTTACTTGGGTGTGCCCAACCCAGGATGAATGTCTTAGGAGGATGAGTCTCTGCCCAGAGACTCCTTCTGGGCTTTCAGAGGGGTTGAGTTGTGGGGATTGAACAATGGCTAAAAGGGGAGAAGGATTTGACCCCTTCTTGCTGGCCCTGAAATGGAAAATGGAACCAAGAGTCAAACAATGCAATAAGCAAAGGATTCTCCTCTAGAGGGTCAGAAGGGGACCTCGCCCTGCTAACACTTTGATTTTAGCCTCGTTAACCCCCTTTAGACTGACAGTCCCCAACCCTGACACCAGGGATGGGTTTCATGGAAAATAATTTTTCTATGGACTGGGGCAGGGGGAGGAATGGTTTTGGGATGATTCAAGGGCATTACATCTCCACCTCAGATCATCAGGCCTTAGATTCTCATAAGGAGCATAGATCCCTCACATGTACAGCTTACAGTGTGGTTTGTGCTCCTATGAGAATCTAATGCCCCACTGATCTGACAGGAGGTGAAGCCCAGACAGCAATGCAGAGCAGCTGTAAATACAGATGAAGCTTTGCTTACCTCCTATCGCTGCTCACCTCTGGCTGTGTACCAGTTTCTAACAGGCCACAGACTGGTGCCAGTCCACAGATTGGGGGTTGGGGCCTGCAGTATTAGACTTCTGACCTTTGGAAGTGTGTGATACTAAACTTGTGTTGTTTTAAGCCAGTAAATTTATGTGCTTATAGCAATCTGTTACAGCAGCAATGGGAAACTGACAGAGTTTCTCATCCCACTTACGTTAGTTGCAAGGGTTTGATCCCAGCCTGCAAGGCCCTGAGTGATCTGGCCCTGTCATCTCTCCGATTTCCCCTCCTTCCACTCCTCCTCTGTTCACTGGGCTGGACGCACGTGCGCTATGGCCTCCCGGCTCTTTCTCTGAACTCAGAGAGGGCAGGTCTTACTTCAGGTCTTAGTACTTGCTGTTTCTTCAGCCTGCAGTCCCTTCCCACAAGGCATCCTCCCTCCCCGTTCTGTCTCTGTTCAAAGCTCAGGCACTGCCTCAAGGCAGGGGCCCTTACTAAGTGAAGTACCCTCAGTGAAAACTGCACCTCTGCCAGCTAGGGTTCTCCACACTCCTACCCTACATGCTCTTCAAAGAGCTGCCTGCCACCTGCCACACAAAGACACACTCACACAAATATTTTTATGCTCTCTGGCTACTTTGCTTTTGTTTGCTTATTGCCTGTCATCACCCATTAGAAAGTAAGCTCTGGGCAGGCAGGGCTTGTCACCCGATGTTTCTGTTTGGTACATCATCAGTGTCTAGACGGCACATAGCAGCTGCTCAATAAACTTATTGACTCAATGAAGGAAAGGTGGGCAACAAGGCATTAACTGTCATTTGCTAAATCCCTTGTCATACTAATCATTGCTAATGCTGGCTAGATATAAAATTAGGACTCAATAATCAATTCCCCAAACAGGTGAATTTTTTGGATAAGTTCTATTCTTTTCTTTAGCTAATAATGTGTGCTAGCTGTTTGCTTCCGAAGCCTAGAGTCAGCATAGTATTATTACCCCTATTTCTGCAAGCTGCCTGGATGATAACTTCTGCTTAGCGACACAGGGGTAGGGTCCCAGCACAACTGCCCCTCACTGGGCTGGTGATGTTGGGCAAAGCACTTTCCCCTGGGCCTTCACTACCTTCTGGGATGAGGGCTGACTACATGATGATTCCTGGACCTATTCCACCTTCAAGATCCTCAGTGCCCACTGATCCTGTAACTACTTGGCCTGTTCATGGTGGTTAACCGTAAGAAGGTTCGCACCATTTCTCTGCATGCCTTTGAGAGATAGATGCTCCTCTGTGCTCTGCCCTGGAAGCACTCCAGATCCCTGGGGGTGTGGTTTCTCTCAACATGAGGGCACAGGTGGAGGGTGGGTGTGTGCCAGCAGTGTCATGGCTGGGAAGTGGAGGAGAAGGAGAGCTCCAGGAGGGGAGGGGACAAACAAGTCAGGAAGACTGCAGGAGGAGATAGGGATGAGAAATGCTTAAATTCTCATCCACGGCAGGCATATTAAAAAGAAAGAAGTAAGTGGCTGAGTTAGGAAGTAGGTCTTGAGCATAGATTTTGAATTGACCTCTTTAGACAGTAGTCTGGCAATAACCAGAAAAGTTGGAGGTACACACACAATTTGACCCAGAAATTCCACTCTGCTATGCACTGAATTGTGTCCCCCAACCCCATGAATTCATGTGGAAGATCAGCCCACCCCCACGTGGTGGTGTTTGGAGACAGAGGCCTTAGGGTTTAGCTTAGATCTCCTGGGTGAGGCCCTTATGGTGAGATTAGCACCTTTATAAGACGAGACACCAGAGAACTTGCTGTTTCTCTTCATCATGTGAGGAATCAACCCTGTTAACACCTTGATTTTGGACTTCTGGCTTCCAAAAGTGTGAGAAAATAAACATCTATTGATTAAGCTGCCCCGTCTACAGCATTTTGTTTTTTGGCCAAAATTGACTAAGACACACTCCCAGAATTTACACCTTTGAAAAGCTCTCCCATTGTGCACCCCACATGTAAGATTATTTCACAGCACAATTCTTAGAGGAGAAAGCAGCAACAAACTAAATGTCCACTGATTGTAGAAGAAATAAATAAGTAGTGGCACATACATACAGTGGAATGCTATACAGCAGTAAAAATGGACAGATTCCCCGTAGCCTATCAACGCACACGAATCTTCCAAGCAGCAGAAGAGTGTGTGTAGGATGAACCCACTTCTGTAAGACTCAGAACCATACAAAACTTCATAATATATCATTACACATATCGACGTGTAAGTAAATAGTATAACTACTGAGAGAAAGGTGAAAAAAAACCCTATATAATTCGGGAAGGTGGCTTGTCTTGGAGAAGAGGTGAAGGACAAGAATCAGGATGGCACACATATTTTTAAAGCATTCTCAATGACTATGTGTTAGGCTGAGTCCTGGGTGCAGGAGTTTTGTTGTGTCATTCTTTATACCTTCCATGTACTGTTATGTGTATTATTATGTAAGAATATGAAATATTTCATCATTAGAAAAACAACTTAAGCAATGAAACAACACATAATAAAAGCAGAGGCTTTGGAGGCAGGCCAGCCTGGGCCCTGCTCCAGACTTTTCAGCTTCATTAACTAGGGATCGGAGCAAGGCTCTTCCCACCATGACTTATGGCATCTCCGAATGGGGCTCTGAAGAGAGAACCGGAAGAGCCCATCTACGGTAGGTGTTCCACAATGGAGAGTGACGATGATGAAGGGGTGAGGAAGGCCTACAGAGCTATTAGAAATGCTTTTATTCTTCTCAAGGTAATAACAGGGGTCACCAAAAGTTTCAACAGTAATAATTAATCTGCATGTGAAGCTTTGTAGTTTGCAAATCCTCTGTGCCTTGGGGCTGATGCCTCTTTGAGGCCTGTAAGAGTAAATAAACTTGCAAAGGACAAATGGACTAAAAGTGAATCCCTCCACCCCAGCGGGAGACGTTGAACACAGCTTCTTTTAGATTCAGCAGACCACAGGTTAGTACAGCTGTAGAGCATTTGAACAAGTCAATGAACAAAATCAATTCGGTGAACATCTGGGGAGACTTGTACTCTTGGGACTTACGGATTCTTTTCAGGGCAAATGTTTATAAAAATTGGTCGTACCTTAGGTAATAAAGACATCGGGAACACGTGGATGCTGTTTTTTTACTACAATGCAATTAAGTTAGAAACTAATAATAAAAAGATAACACACACATGTAGAACTTTAAACATCTTTCTGAAGAACTTGGTAATCAAAGAAAAACAACGTAATATCTAGCAGAGAGGTTTGAAGAGCTATAAGTATCTAGCACTCCTTGCTAAGTTTTGGCTGGCCCTGGAGCACATGACTAGCTTGGTGACGCTTGCCCTGGAACCTGACCTTTTAGGATTCATCTCCTTCATTCAGGCTTCAAGCGGCTGCCTGTTGTCATTAGACCAATATACAATGTATTTATTGCTCTGCTCCACTCCCTGTCCCCACACACTTGGCTCTCTTTCCCCAGACACCTGTAAAACTCTCCCAGCTGACTGTCAGGAGTGGAAGAAGGGGCCACATATTTGTGGAAAGCTGGCTATGTGCCAGGTGCTGGGATTTGGGTGCACAGATGAGTAAAACCTAGTCCATAAAGAGCTCCCAATTGAGAGGGGGAAAGGTTATTATTATAGCCATTTTGTGTACACACACACATACAGGAATATAGTGTCCATTATATTCACATAAACTGTAGGACCATGGATGAATGTCTTTGTTTAGGTGTCCAGAAAGAGTCTCTGGGAAGAAGAGAGGGAAGAACACAGCATGGATCCAGCCACTGGGAGTGGGGATGAGGGAAAGCCAACATAGTTAAGGTAACAGTTCAGGTGGATCTTGAAGGGGAGTGTGGAGTTCTTCAGGGGGACAAGGGGAAGAAGGCCGATGGGTTGGCAGGGGGAAAGACAGGTGCAAAAGAGCCTGGCTGGCCAGAGAGACTAGGGAACCCTGGCCCACAGCTGGGTGTGGGCTGCTCACTCCCTGTGGGCCTAAACCACATAAGACCTTGAAATCTAAGGAGTCCAAGGAATTGGAGTTGTATTCATAGAATAAGAGCAGTTAGCGAAGATTTTTTAGGCAGGGATGTGACAGGGACCGAAGTGAGCTATTTTAGAAAGCAATCACTGGCAGAAGAGGAGGAGATGAACAAGAGGGAGGGGGGAGAACGGTGCAGGGCAGCCAGCAAAGAGGCGGCTGTGACGGCCAGGGCGAGGCGATGAAAGCATGATAAATGAATTCGAGGATTCTGGAGACTGATACTCAATGTGTTATCCCTCCCAGGAATTTTGCTACTTTGACAGAGGACACTGTCTTAACACAAAGGAATGAAACTCCAAAGATGGTAATTCCTGGGATTGTGACCAGCTTGAGGAGAAAGGTTTTTGGGTATGGGGTCTAATGGGGCCCTTAGGAGTCTGTTAAGTAGGTACCATGAACGTGGGTCACTACACAGCTTTCTGCCCTGTTCTTGTTTGTAGTCAACGTGGATTTCAGTCCTGTGTTAGGAAAAGAGTTGTAGCTAAAACTGTGGGAACGTATTCGACAAGATTTGAAAGAGAACACTCTTTCTTCACCGCCACCATCCAAGACTCAGGCTAAACCTCAGCCAACTCATCTTAACAGTGCTCGCTTCCTGCAGTCGGTCAGTGCAGTGACACGTTGGGTTAAAAACCTGGGCGTGGGCCAGTCCAGAGGCGGGAGGCTCTTCTGTCAAATCAGAAGAGAAACTGCTGGTATTCTGGCATAGAAACTGCTGTGGGGCTGCCATTTGGGGTGCCACAGGGCCAGAGGGCAGAGGCTGGAGCAGGCACTCTGGGAAGAAAGGCCCCGTTTGCAGGGAAACCCCCATGTTGTCTTTAGGTCCAGGATCAGGACTCGTGATGAAACGGTTTCTCCAACCCCAAGCAATCATTGCCCATCCTGACTCCCTTTGGAGCAGACAGACATCCTTTGGGGTCCATGATGATGAAGCTAATGAGAAGAGGGGTCTTTTCTGCATTTGAAGATGGTGTTAGTCTCTTTCCATCCCTCAGGACTGAGCTGGATTCTTTTCCTGATACTGGAGACAAGTTTCCCCAAACCATCCGCATTATTGCTTGGCCTTCCGGTTAGCTACATACACACACTATTGAGACAGCTGGCTCACCTAGGGGCTGGGAGGAGGTGTGACCACGGCTCAAGGCTATGACCTACCTGGGCTACCCAGGATTCCTACACTTGGCCTTGTGAGCATGATGCCTTGTACACACCTGGCAGTTTTCCCAGGCACCTCCCTAAATTGGCATAGGGCTCCTCTTCCCCATTCCTACATGTCCCTTTGAAGGCACAGACATGAACAGGACAGGTGCACCCTGAGTCAACACAGATTTTCCTGGGTGGGGTCTGGCCAACTAGAGTTCAGGAGCACAGGCAGCCCAAGTGGCCATACCTAGGCAATCCAGCTTCCTCCTGAGCTTTCTTGGTTTTGGCCTTAGCCTCTCCCTGCAGAGAGGGGGGTCTGTGGTCAGATAGGCAGATGTGATAGATGACAGGTGATGGATGTTCTCTGCAGGAGAAGGAAGGACTGAGAGTTGGCTGCTTCTCAATCTTGGCAGTTTTTATCCCATCCCAAGCAAGGGCAGGATGCCCCTGAGCAGTCCGGCCTGTGGAAGCGATGGTGCTAGCATTTCATTCTCCAGAAGACTAGAACTCAGTGAAGGGATGCAGAAGCTTCCAGAATCCTGTGTGTGCTTAGCTCCAGTGGGAGGGGAGAGATGAGTGGAAGATGGGTCCTAAAACCTGTGGTAGTTATTCTGGAAGCAAAATATGTCAACATTTTTTTCCTTCCTAAATATTTGTGAGAGTGTTTTAGCTTGACAGCTTCCATGAAGATACTGGAGTGTTCTAGAATATTAATGGTCAGTAGAACTCCAGCATTTAGCCTCTTTCGTGAAGAGGTTACAGAAAACATTCAGCCTCTAAAACCTGCTTTGAAATGCTTTTGCCTGTCTCGGTGTGGGCTGGAGCACCAGCCAGGTTTAGGCGACATGGGTTTAGGTGAGGGGGACAAACCCTGGTGATGATTCTCATTCCTCAATCCCATGCAGGCTCAGAGACGTAGATTCTCTCTTCCACTCCTCCTCACCTTCCCCCACTGAGACTTAGAATTTTGCAGCCAGAGGAACCCTGAGGGTTTCCTTTCCCTACCCTTGGCCCCTACTGAGAAGAATGATAATTTCATGCTGACCAAATCCTGACCCCTGCTTTGAGAAAAACTGGGCCTATTTTTATTTATATTTCTACTCACCAAGAGTTCTACTGAGCTCTCTATCTCTTTCGACTTGTATGTGAAAGTAATTTCAAAAAATCAATTTCTGAACATAAGATTAAATTACAGTAACGGATGTGTTTACATAAAAGTTTATAGGCATGGAGTGGGGACTTTGCTATGGGGCAGGATCAATACCTGGGGATTTATACGCATTTGCCATTTAATCCTCTTATCGATCCTATTGAACTAGGTGATGACAGGCCCATTTTACAGAGAAGGGGACTGAGTTTTGGAGAGTTAAGTGACTTGCTCTGGGTGCTATTGCTTGGAAGGGTAGAGGCAAGATTAAAATACATGTTTATTTGGCTTTAAAACCCATGCATTTTCACCAGGCATGGTGGCTCTTGCCTGTAATCCTAGCATTCTGGGAGGCCAAGGCGGGCAGATCATTTGAGCTCGTGAGTTCGAGACCTGTTTCAGCTAGAGTGAGACCCCATCTCTAAAAAAAAAAGTAGCCGGTGTTGGGTGGTGCCTGTGGCTCAAAGGAGCAGGGTGCTGGTCCCATATATCAGAGGTGGCGGGTTCAAATCTGGCCCCAGCCAAAAACTAGAAAAAAAAAATGTAGCCAGTGTCGTGGTAGGCGCCTATAGTCCTAGCTACTGAGGAGCCTGAGACCAGAGAATCACTTGAGCCCAAGAGTTTGAGGTTCTGTGAGCTACGATGCCATGGCACTCTACTGGGGGCGACAAAGTGAAATTCAGTCTCAAAAACAAAAAATAAAAAAAAATTTTAAAATAAAAATAAAACTCACATATTTTCCAAGGTTCTAGGTGCCCTAGGGAGCTGTCACAACCCGTTGTGTGCACATTTCTGTCAGACCCAAATCTGTCTATACACACTTGGGTCTGCCAATCACCACCTGTCTATTTGCCTGAGCTCACGTGGCCCCTCCACCACAAAACCTTCTCCAGACCTCCTCTGTCCTTTCTGCAAATGCTGGCTCTGCCGTGTGTGGGCCTTCTTTTGTTGGCCGTGCCTGGGGGCCTCTGTAACTGTGTGGCCTTGATTTGGACCATGCAACTTCTACCACAGAGGTCCATCCTTCAGGCCTCCTCCTCACCTCAGAAAGTGGCAGGGTTGGGCAGAGAGGGTGAAGAGGAAACAGTGTCCCAGAGTGCAGCCAGAGTGGCCAGGGACCACCAGAGTCTTAATCCTGGGACTTACGGGAGAAGGAGAAAATCCCAGGTTCGAGGAAGTGCCCCAGTGGAGGGCTATTGGATGGGAGCTAAGAAGATAGTGAAAGGTGAGGCAGAGGTGGGAGCCTGGCAGAGTGCATTAGGGATCATTCCTGCCGGGAGGTGGAGGAGGAGGCCACATGCCTGTGAGGAAAGCTTTTTGGACAATTATGGTGGTGACGCTTTCTTCCTAGTTGAGAGGCAGGTGGAACTGGATCTCGGAGCCCCCTAGAAGAGCTGACCCAAGGGATTTCATATCCTAGAGTAGGCCAGAGGGCCACAGAAGTAGTCTGCCAAGCAGGCTCCTTAATAACGTTGCTCTCTCTTGCTTGCCACGCCCACTTGCTGCCATCATTCCCTGGGAGGGACATGCTGCCCAGGGAGGCAGGCAGAGCAACAGCAAATGTATCCAGCAACAACCATGCACCAGTTGAGAGACTGCAGTGGTTCCCTCCCTCCAGAAACACTAGTTTCCTGTGTGATATTAGTCTCCTAGCATTTCTGAGCCATCATTTGTTTGCCTGTAAAGTTAGGACATTTCCATTCACCCTGAGACATCTAGAAGGTGTCTATGTCTTTGTGGGCAGTTGAAACAAGGCTGTCCTTTTCTGTCCTTTTTGCTGGACACTTGCAATTTTTCCTGAGAACCTCTCTTTTTCTCCCTACTCTTGCTGGTAAGAATCAGCTAATTTTTTAATATACCCATTTTTATGTGCTGCTGTCCTAGATTTTTTACATATATTATTTGATTGAGTCTTTAAAATGACCTCATGTATATTTATTATTACCCCCATTTTAGTGAAGAGGAAACTAAGGCACAGATAAGAAACTTTCAAGGTCACAGTGAATAAAGAGGATTTGAATTCAGAATGTCAAGGTAGTTTAGGGGTTTCTCTCTGAGAATTCTCTGCCCTGACCTATATAAAGTGTTGGGGGTCACTCAATGGTGAGTGTGCAGGTTCTAGTTCATTGCACTCCAGCGAGACCCAGGGTAGCTGGGCATGGCATGATTAAATGAGATACTAATGTAAAACATATTTGCTGGGTAGCAGTGTCAGGCAAAAGCAAGGCAGTGTTATAAGGGCATTAGGCATCATCTTTCTTAAAGAGGAATAACCTGAGGATCAGAGGGGCTATTCCTTGCTCAAGGTCCAAGGTGAGAAAAGAAGAACTTGAGTTTGAACCTGCATCTCTGGACGCTTGTCTCTTCCAGCTGGGCCTAATCCTGGGATTCTGAACTCCAGGCTAGGCCAAAAACATGAATTATTTTAAATGTATGGTTTCCCCATCATGAATGCAGCTTTAATAAAATAGGGGATGATACAATTATTTCTCTTTTGTGTTTTGGAGTTGCAAGTATCAAGCTCCAGAATGTAGGTCTGTGGGACTGGGGACTTTGTCCCTGTGTGTAGAACTGTACCTGGTACCTGCCAGTTGCTCTGTTCCTACAGGGCCCTGAAATGTGCATTGTTATTTCCAGTTAATATGTTGTCCAGTTAACCCAGAATTTCCAAATGTGTTAAAATAGCTGAGATCCTCAGAAAACATTCTTCTGAATTTCACACTTTCCAAGTGAGGAAACTTGGGGACATAAGCTAGTAGGGTGGTATAAAAGTGAAACGAAATGCAGAGAGGAAGGAAAAATAGTAAGAACCAAACTTTTGAAAGCTCTGGTTGTATGTTCATTTATTTCTCTTATACACCATCTTTCTCAGGAAATATTTAAGGTGACTCCAAAGACCAGAAGATGAAGTAGAGAAATTCACAGTATGGTGTGGATTGAAGATGGACCGATCTAATCCTCTGTCCTTTACTAGTGCAGTGACCTCAGGTCAGTGATTAGACCTTCCTGAGACCCGGTTTTTCCAGCTATGAGATGGCGTTGTCATGAATATTAGACACAGTATATATAAAGAACCCATCAGGGTGGCTTCCTGGCCTCCAGTAACTAGAATCTATTATTGTTCCTTTACTGAAAAGGAGGAGAGAAAAGCATCCTCACTGTCCTTGCCAGCCTCATATCATCATTGCCACCACTGCTATTGTCATCATCATCACCCTCATTCTGTTTTTTTTTTTTACTTGAATATATGTATTTTATTATTCTTCATTACATTATTTCCCCCCCCCCCCGCCCACCCGTCCTTGGTAAGACAGAATTGATTTACAGAAAAGAATACAGAAAACACCAAAGCTCCTGCTAGAGTGAGAGATTTCAAGTGGGGAGAGAGATGCTCTCTCCGTTCCTCTCCCGGTCTTTCCCCGTCTCCTCCTCTAGGCCTCTAGCCTCAGGGTATATATAGGTGTATGGGTTCCTTGGCCAGGAGACAAATGAATACAGTCCCTTCCACCAGGGGCAAGGTGAATGAGTGTATCAATGAATGGACACAGTTCATCCATGGAATTCAGGCCTACGAAATTCACAAGAAACTGACCTAGGCATAGGAAATGGGGGTTCCACATTTAGTCCCAAGTGTAAAGTGAAGGAGACACCAAGGCACAGGTGTCTCCTCAGCAGTTGTCCAGGCTTTTTGGCTATTGGAGCCTCTGGTGGGC
>CAUYRH010003332.1:0-18064 GCA_963574655.1 Perodicticus potto
CCTCAGAATGGGAGAAAATATTTGCAGTTTATGCTTCTGAGAAATGTTTAATAACCAGAATCCACAGAGAACTCAAATGTTTTACTAAGAAAAAAACAAGTGATTCCCATCTCAGGATGGACAAAGGACTTGAAGAGAAACTTCTCCAAAGAAGACAGGCCCATGGCCTACAGACACATGAAAAAATGCTCACCATCCTTAATCATCAGAGAAATGCAAATCAAAACTACTTTGAGATATCACCTAACTTCAGTAAGTTTAGCCCACATGACAAAATCCCAAAACCAGAGATGTTGGCATGAATGTGGAAAAAAGGGAACACTTCTACACTGCTGGTGGGAATGCAAACTAATATGTTCCTTTTGGAAGGCAGTTTGGAGAATACTTAGAGATCTAAAAATAGACCTGCCATTTTATCCTATAATTCCTTTACTAGGTATATACATACCCAGAAGACCAAAAATCACATTCTAACAAAGACATCTGTACCAGAATGTTTATTGCAACCCAATTCCTAATTGCTAAGTCATGGAAGAAGCCCAAGTGCCCATTGACCCACAAATGGATTAATAAATTGTGGTACATGTATACCATGGAATATTATTCAGCCTTAAAGAAAGACGGAGACTTTACCTCTTTCATGTTTACATGGATAGAGTTGGAACATATTCTTCTTAGCAAAGTATCTCACGAATGGAAGAAAAAGTATCCAATGTATTAATCCCTACTAGGAAGCTAATTTATAGGGCTATAACCCAATTATAACACAAGTATATGGGAAAGGGGCAAGGGAAGGGAGGGGAGGAGGGAGGTTGGGTGGAGGGAGGGTAATTGGTGGGGCCACACCTACAGTGCATCTTAGAAAGGTACAGGTGAAACTTACTAAATGCAGAATATAAATGTCTTCATACAATAACTAAGAAAATGCCATGAAGGCTATGTTAAACAGTTTGAGGAAAATATTTCAGATTGTATATGAAACCTGAACATTGTACCCCTTAATTGCACTAATGTACAGAGCTATGATTTAATAAAAAAAAAAAAAAAAAGAATGGAGGAAAAAAAATTAACATATTGTTCTTCAGTTGGAATTGTTTTTAAATGAAGAAATAAAAGAAATGTTTATTAAAGGTATCAATCATTTACTTTAAAATGTTATTTTTAAACTCTTAAAGTTCATTTTGTTAATTGCCTAAACAAGGTGTGTTGAAACTTATTTGTATTATTAATGGCTTTTTGAACTTTATTTAAATGAAAATAAGTTAAAAGTATGCATTTTCCAGAAAATTTAAAAATTGACTTAATTTACATTCAATATTGAAATTTTATACCACACAACTTAACTATTAATACATTTTCCTTCTATGCCAATCAGCCTTTCATTTAGCCAACATTATAAATTAAGTGCCTTCAGCAGTCAGCTATATATAGTGTTCTGTGACCATTTGAGACTAGTAACTTAAATGAATTAAAAACATTTTTAAAATTGAACTGAGTGTCTATTTGGATGGAGATATTAGGCCAACACTTTGCTCGTAAAGATAATTGGACACAGTTAAAGTTTTCTGTTTAAAATTTTAGTTTAGAGGGAGGCATTTTCAGTTAAAAACAAAATGCCCTGGCTGAAAAATCCCCCAGACTAGGGTAAATCCCACAGGAAGCAGCTCTCAGAATCATGGGCAGACCACTTTGGTTTCTCCTTCCTGATTTTCTGTCACTTCCTCTCAACTGAAACTCTTCTGAAACCTCCCTGTGTTTAAAACACCAGACATGGTTTGTTCCCTAAACTGAACTTGATGGTACAGCTACTTGCTGCACATCACCACCAGGATGTCTAGTGGAATCTCTGACTAAACATGGGCAAAACTAAATTGTTGTTACCACCCCTTCTCCCTTGGTCCTTCCTGTCTCCACCCCTTTTATACCACAAAAAAAGCAAATAAAACAAAAACCTGAGATTTCTCCCTTCTCAATTTAACTGCATCTCTGTATTCAGCCTCTGGCCCAAAGTTTTGATGATACCTTTGACTACAGTCTTTTCCTTCATATACCATATCCAATCCATTATCAAATCCTATTAGCTATGGTTTAAAATATGCATCACATCTCACTTCTCAATTGGACATTAGTCTAATCCCCGTAGTGTCCCATTGGGACTATTGATGTTTCCTTGGGGCTTTTATCTGGTCACTGGGTTTCTAGTCTACTACCCAGAGTCTCTCATTTGGATTGCTGATATTTTATTGAACATTAGTATTGACCACTGGATTTTAACCCTTGTTGACTCATGGTCGAATTTCCAGACAGCACCATGATTATCTTGAAACTCCATTTGTATTATGTTACTCTTCTGCTCAAAGCCCTTTAAGGCTTTTACACAAAATAAAATTCAAATTTGCCTTGGCCTATGGACATAGACCCTATGTATTATACTGTTCAAATTTGCCTTGGCCTATGTACATAGACCCTATTATTATATTGCTCTTTGTTTCCTTTCTGATATTGTCTTCTGTTATTGGCTCATTCTTCACCCAAACTCATCTCCATACTATTTCTCTTATACCAAAAGCATATGCCCACGGCAGGCCTTTGACCCTTGCCAAGCCCTTTGTTTAGACATTTTCCCCCATTTATGTGCTATAGCCCCTCATTGCATTCAGTCTTATGACTAAATGTCACTTTGCCTCAAAACCCTCCCTTGACCACCATATGTAGAACAGACATAACCTAGCTTCTCATCACTCTCTAATATCCTACCTGTTTTCTGTTCATAATTCTTACTGCCAACTGATACATGCTTACTGGTATATGTACACAATGTTTATGGTCCCATAGATATGTCAATTTTTTTCTTTTTTTGTTTTGTTTTTATTCACTGATATTTCTCCAGTTTCTATTAATAGAACTATGCCTGTTCCAAAGCAGTCATTTAATAAATAACTAATAAGCAATTAACTTTTCCTCATCTTTTTCTGAGATGATATTCTTTCACAGTCCTCTAATAAATAAGAACTGTAACAAATCACTTATCTCTGATTTTCCTATATCCTTCGTATGAGATTAAGGTAGTACTGCCCTTTTGTTTCAAGATACTCATTGCTGAAGGGGTGAAATTATAGGGAAAAAAAAGACAAAATGTCCTCTTTGTACAATTTCGAAGATGAACTGATTCTAGGAGGGGAAATTATAGAAATAAAAATGGTGAGGAGTGAAAGAGTGGAGGGTTTTTTTGGTCAAAATTGTCTTTCCCTGAAGCTGGAAGAAATCTTGGAGGCCAAATGGTGCAATTTAGATGAGGCTTAAATGTTTTCCCAGTATCCTGGACAAGCGGCCATCCCTTGTCCTACCTTTAAACACAAGAAACCCACTGAAATGCAGAGAAGCGGATATCCTAAGTCAGAAACTTCTCCCAAGTAAGCTCTACCCTCTGGAGACTCTTTTAGCACATTATGAAATTTTATTTCATTCATCACTAGAAGGTTTTTTCCTGTCAAGTTCCCAAAGAATCACCTTTTAGATTTTCTGTCAGACCTGATGACAAGTGAGTGTATAGCTGTCATAATTTCTAAAGTTCAATATCAGGCTCTGCTCTCTCTGCCCAACCGTAAGACCCTGTAGCAAGATTGTTAGGCTGTCTGTAACCATGACTCAGCTCACATATTCCCCCAAAGAGACACCTGTGTCTAAGCACCTTTCAGGAGAGATTTTTGTCATGAATTTATACCAGGGATAGATCATGTGACAAGTTTATCAGTACCAATGAATGAATAGTAATGCCATCTACAGTTTTAAAAATCAGGAGCTTCTTACTCTGGCATGATCTGGACTCTTCTCTAACCAGTTCTGGAATTCCCCATGCCACTTGAATAACCTCACGATTAAATTCTCTACCACTTACTACCTCTGTGATCTTGATATGGTGATTAATTAATATGATGCTCTTTAATCCTCCCAGCAGACTCAAAGAGGGGCACTTGCATGCGTGCTCAAACTGCAAGCTTTTTTTTCATGGAACATCATTTTTACTTGAAAGAAGGACAAACTATGCAAATTTAAATTTTGATATTAGCTTAATATTTTATTAAAAATAAAATCTGGTTGTCACCTCAAGGAAAGTTTCTGAAAGTATCAGTAGCCAATGATAAAATTTGCATTTTCAAATAAAAATATATTAACTGTTTTCAATTTGGAAAATGTATGCCCATTGGCTTGACAGCTCCTTGATAATTATAGACTTTCCTAACAAGAGTGGTGATATTAACAAATGTGATTTGTTAATATTTTAGAACTTAATGTACCATCATTTAGAAGATCTGCATAATTTAGTGAACTAATATTTTACAAATGACCAATGCATCATGTTACAAAATCATGTTTGGATAAACTATCCATTTAAAATGTAAGATAGACTAATAAATTCTGTGTAACCAAGCATAATAAATGTATTGCTATAGTTTTACAATCCATATTTCAATTAAGCTCTAAGAAAATATTTATTAACTTCTTATTCTAGTATCAAAAAATAATAGGGAGGGGCAGAGCAAGATGGCCAAATAGAGTCCTCCAGTGATTGTCCCTCCCCAGGAATAACAAATCCAACCACTATCCATGCAAGCAAACACCTTCAGAAGAACCGAAAATCAGGTGAGTGATCATGCTACCTCACTTTAACATCATATCAAGGAAAGAGGCACTGAAAAGATTGTCTGAACATTGTCCACTCCACCTCAGCCCCATCACCTGGGTGTGCTGCACCAGCAAACTTGGGGAGGGAAAGTGGAGTGATTGTGGGAGTTCACACGGAAACTCAGGATTGCCCTGAGGAACAGCACAGGGCAGAATTCTGCTGGTACTCACAGAAGGACTGTTTAGACCAGCCTAGCCAGAGGGAAATCCTCCACCCAGAAACGCAAGTATCAGGTAGCCCCAACACCAGCTGACAAGAAGCAGCCTGGGGCCTAGGTTAATAAGGCAGTCGGGCAGCAAAGGCTGCAGTCCTTAGACACTTTCTGCAGTTGTGCTGGCTCACAGCCAGCGGACTAGGGCTGCACATGACCCCACGAGACACCAGTGGTGGCAGGTAAGCCAGTACCTGCCACCCTTCAAAGAGACAGGCCATAAGAAATGCTAGAGAGGATGTAGAGAAAGGGGAAGCTTTGTACACTGTTGGTTGGAAAGTAAACTAGTGCAACCACCGTAGAAAATAGTGTATGGGTTTCTCATTCAATCTAAAAATAGAAGTATCATAAGACCCAGCAATTCCACTGCTGGGTATATACCCAAAGGAGGGGAAGTCAGTAATCAAAAAGAGATCTGCGTCCCTATGTTTATTTCAGCACTCTTCGCAATGGACAAGATTTGGAAACCACCTAAGTGTCTATCAACAGATGAATTGATAAAGAAATTGTGGTAGAAACGTATACACAATGGAGTATTAGATAGCCACACAAAGAATGAAATCCTAGCATTTGCAACAATGTAGGTGGAATTGGAGAACATTATATTACGTGAAATAAGCCAAGCACAGAAAGACCCAAATCTCACATTTTCTCGCGCCTATGTGGGAGCTAAATGTTAGCAACTACTTCTCCTATGGAATTAGACAAACAGTAGAATGATGATTAGCCGAAGCTGGGAATGGTAGCAAAGGGTGGAAACGAAGTGGGAATGGTTACTGGAGGCAAAAATATAAGATAGTTAGATACAATGACTAGTATTTGGTGGCACAACATAGTGACTGAAATGAACTGTGAGATAGGCCAGTGTTTTTCAACCTTTTTCATCTTACAGCACACTTGAACCTATAGTTAAATTTCCACAGCACACTTAAATTATGATCAGAAAAAAAGAATATACTTAACTGTGCTTTGAAATTCTTTCAAAAATAATTTTATTAATGATTTTTACAAATTTTTGTGGCACACCGAAGATCCCCTCACAACACATTGATTGAAAATCACTGAGTTAGGGTACACTTTAAAATTACTCAAAGAGTGGAACTGGAATGTTCTTAACGCAAACAAATGATGGTAGTTGTTGGATACCTCAATTACCCTGATTTGATTTAATTCATGTTTCGTGCCTGTATTAAAATGTCACATGTACCCTATAAAAATATACAACTATTCTGTACCCAGAATAATTTAAAAATAAATATAAAAGTGATGCACCACGAACAATGTCCAGAATAATCTAAAATGGCTATGAAATACTTTTCTCTTTTCCAACTACATTTCTGAGTCAGACTAGAATTTTTTCATATACTTTACATAAAGTAATACATGGCACTTGACTTACTTGAGAAGTAGTTATGAGAATTTAGCTGTCTTCTATTAAAGGGATTTGCAAATCTATAAAGCAATGCTAATCTTCCACTATTTTATTTTGTGAAATACAGTTCTTATAGCAAAATATATTATTTATGTTAAAATGTAAAGATTTTGATACTGTTGCATACATATTAATAAAAATTTCTTAATGTTCTCTATTTTATCTTAAAGTATTATAAATATTGGTAGATATTTACATAAGCAAATCATTTTAGGGTTTTTTAAAAGAGTACAAAGTGGTTGTAAAACAAAAAAATTTGAGAATAACTGCCTAAGTGAAGACAAAGGAGAAAGTTCTCAAATATTTGTAGACCATGCCTTTTCAGTGGGACTCAGATATCTTCCTAGGTGAAGCCAGTGAGGAGATTTTAAGGGTATCAGGATCTCAAGGAGATACCCAGGATTCCTACCTTCATTGCAGCACTATCTATTCACAGTAGCCAAAATGTGGAAGCAGTCACTCAGTGACTTATGAATGAATAAAGAATATATAGTACAGACATTCACACAATGGGATATTATTTATCCTTAAAAACAAGCAAACAGAAAGGAAATTCTGCCATCCGTCAACATGGACAAACCTGGTGGGTATTATGCTAAGGGAAAAAAGCCAGCCACACAAAGACAAATACTGCGTTGTCTTCCTGATCTCAGCACATCTTGATTGCTTCCAGTTTTTGACTATTACTAATAAAGCTGCTGTAAGCATTCATGCACACAGATTTTCATTTCTTGAGAAAAATGCTAGGAGTAAAATTTTGGAGTCATGTGGGGATTACATGGTTCAGTTTAACAAAAACCGCCAATGGTTGTGCAGAGGTTGTGTACCGTTGTATATGTCCATATGCAATGCACGAGTGACTCAGTCCCTCTCTGTTACCACCAACATTTGATGTTCTTGTGTTTTACTTTAGCTTTTCTGATAAGTAGAGACAGCCCACTGTGGTTTTAATTGCAATTCACTGATGGCTAATAATATTGACCATCTTCCCAGGGGCTTATTTGACATCTGCACGTCTTCTCCATCTCCCTGCCTTTTGCACACGTTCTAATTGGATTGCTTGGTTACTGTTAAATTTTGACAGTTCTTTGTATAATCTAAATACTGGTCCATTGTCAGACAAGTGGTTTTTAAATATCTTTTTTCTCACTCTGTAGGTTAACTTTTTATCCTTACAATAGAGTCTTTCAAAGGCCAAAGTCATTAATTTTGATGAAATCCAATTTATTAATTTTTCTGTGTATAGAATGTGCTTTTGCCCTCAAGTTCCTAGCCCTAGAACCCGAAGAAGTTTCTCCTATGCTTTTTTCTAAAATTTTATATTTTCTTTTTTATTTTTCTTATTTTCTTATTTTTATTTTTATATTATTTTCTTATTTCTTATTTTTATTTTTATTTTATTTTCTTATTTTCATTGTTTTCTCATTATTCTTATTTTCTTATTTTATTTTCTTTTATATTTTTCTTTTATATTTTCTTTTAAATTTTAGTCTTTGATACATTTTTTGGTTTGTTTTATTTTTCCTGTAAGGTGTGAGATTTAGGTTGAAGTTCTTTGTTTGTTTGTTTGTTTGTTTTTTGCCTCTAGATTTTCAGTGGCTCCACCACTATTGAATCACTTATTCTTCTTTGCCAAAAAAAAAAAAAAAATGGCTATGTTCACGTGGCTATTTCTATTTCCCTGACCTATGTATATCTCACCGCTGATACCACACTGTGTTAATCACTGTAGCTACAGGATAATTATTAAAATTGAGTAGTTGAACATTCTCACTTTATTCTTTTCCAAAATCATTTTAATTCAGTTGCTTTGCCTTTGCATATATATTTTAAAATAATTGTGGCCAGATCTAGAAAGAAAAACTTGTTGAGATTTTAACAGGAATTACGTTAAACCTGTATATCAATTTAGAGAAAACTGACATCTTTCTGTGCTTTCTTAGTCTTCTAATCCATGAATATAATATATCTCCTCATTTATTAAGAGCTTCTTTTATACCTTTCATTAGTATTGAGCAGTTTTCAGCATACAAGTTGTGTACATGTTTTCTGAGACTTGCAGCTAAGTATTTCATTATGTTCAAATGATTTTAAAAGGTGTTGTATATTAAGCTTTGTTGTTTTTATATGTTCACTGTAAGAACATAGAAACACAATTGATTTTTTATGTTTATATTGTATAGTGTGATTTTATTAAAGTTACTTAGTAGTTCTAGAAGTATTTGTGTAGTTTCTTTGTGGGTTTTTTGCAAACAACAAGTTATCTGAGAACAGGGACAGTTTTACTAGATTCTTTCTTATCTTTCTTTTTTCTTTATTTTTAGAGACAGAGTCTCACACTATTGCCCTGGGTAAAGTGCTGTCACATCACAGCTCACAGCAACCTCCAACTCTTGGGCTTAAGCAATTCTCTTGCCTCAGCCTCCCAAATAGCTGAGAACACAGAGCCCACCACAACGCCCAGCTGTTTTTTGTTGCAGTTTGGCCGGGGCTGGGTTGAACCTGCCACCCTCAGTATATGGGGCCAACACCCTACTCACTGAGCCACAGGTTCCATCTATTTACTAGATTCTTTCTATGTACTGTACTTTCCTTTTCTTGCCTATTGTACTGACTAGAACTTGCAGCACCGTATTGAATGAGAATGGGGTTTTCCTAATTTTAAGAGGAAAACATTCAGTCATGTACATTAAGTGTAATGTTAGTATAGGTTTTTTGTAGATGCTTTTTATCAAATTGAGCATGTTCTATACTTATTTGTGTGAGAGATTTTATTTCAAGTGTTGAATTTTGTCAGATGCTTTTTCTGCATCAGTTAATTGAATCATGAGATTTTTTCTTTTTTAAGCTGTCAATATAGTGTATTAAACTGATTGATTTTCAAAATATTAAACAAGCTTACATCACTGGAATAAATGCCACTCGGTAATGTTGTATAATCCTTTTAATATATTGCTGAAATCTATTTGTTATTTTTTTATTAAGGATTATTATGTCTGCATACATGAGAGATATTGGCTTGAAACTAATTCTTTTTACCTTGTCCAATTTTGGCCAATTCTAGCTTATAAAATGAATTAGGATATACTTTCCTTTTTTCCTATCTTCTAAAAGAGACTGTAAAATTGGTGATAATTCTTTAAAAGTTTGGCAGAATTCTCTCATGAATCCATCTTGACTTGGAGGTTCCTTATTTTGGGTGGGGGGGGGCTTCTAGCTTAATTCAATTTCCTTAATGTTATAGAGATACTTCAATGATTTTTTATTGTGTTGATTTTTGAGGAAATAGTCCATTTTATACAGATCGCCAAATGTAGTCTTAGAGTCATTCCTATAATTTCCTGTTTTTCTTTTTTTTCTTTTAATGTCAAAAGCTCTGGTAGTAACACTCATGTGTAATTCCTGATATTGGTAGTCTGTATCTTTTCTTTTGGTTTGTCAGTCTTCCTAGAGGTCTGAAAATTTTATGAAACTTTTCAAAAGAAGCTTCTTCTCTTTGTTTCATTGAATTTCTCTATTGTGTTTCTGTTTCCCATTTCATTGATTTCTGCTTTTACTGCTGCCTTTTTTGTGCTTGCCTTAAATTTATTTGCACTTTTTTCCGGTTCTCGAGATAGGAGCAAAGTTAATGAATTACAGACTTTTCCTTTTTCCTAATGAGTACAGTTAGTGCTATAAAGTTATCTCGCAACACTGCTTTAGCTGTGCTCTACGAGTTTTGATATGTTGTATTTTTATTTTCATTGGGTTTGATGTTTCCCCTCAAGCGTTTTTGTGGATTATTTAGGGGTGTGTTTTTCAGTTTCTATGTGTCTGAAGATTTTCCTGTTATTGTTCCACTGCTATAATAATTTCTACTGGCTGGAAAACACGCTGTATAATTTCAATCTTTTACATTTATTGGACATTGTTTTATTGCCCATGATATAGTCTATCTCAGTATATATTCAGTAGGTTCTTGAAAATAGTATGTATTCTACTCTAATTGAGCAGAATGTTCTAGAAATGTTGAAGTACACATCCTGTTGGTTGATGGCTTTGGTATAATTTAAAAAGTTATCTGGCCTTTGTCCCAATTTCTTGACACAGAACTTTAAAAACCCTTGGAATTTTATTTCATCTATTTTATCTATTTTACCAATTTATACTCTTTTCCTAAAGGAGAAATGTAATTCACATATCATAAAATTCAGCTTTTACAAATGTACACTTCCGTGGTTTTAATATATTCACAAGATTGTGCAAATATCATTAGTATCTAATTGCAGAACATTTTCTTCACCCCAAATGGACACTCCATACACATCAACCGTCACTCCCTTTGTTCCCGTCCCCTCACAGCCACTCATCTAGTCTCTGTCTCTCTGCATTTGTCTGTTATGAACTTTCATATAAACAAAATCACACAGTAATGTAGTCTTCATATTTGGCTTTCTCCCCTTCTGTACTGCTATCAATTTTTACACATGCTGTAGTGTACATCATAGTTTTCATTTATTTTCATGGTTAAATGGTATGCCACTATGGATCTTCCACATTTTTGTTTATGCAGTCACCAGTTGGTGGGTACCCAGGTTGTTTTCACTTTTTCAGCTTGATGGTGATAATAAAACCACCATTAGATCCAGTTTTGAACTAACTGATATCCCAATCTGCCAGTCCTTTGGTATAAACAAAAATATTAGTCTGTGCTGCAAAGCCTAATTAAAATGCCCAATAAAGAACATATTCAGCTTCAAATAATACTCTTTTTGTTTGTTTGTTTTTTGAAATTTTTGGCCAGGGCTGGGTTTGAACCCACCACCTCCAGTATATGGGGCCAGCACCCTACTCCTTTCAGGCACAGACACCACCCCTCAAAAAATACTCTATTCCTATCCCGTGGAATTGGCTTATGAGATCCGACAACTTGCGCCAGTGCACTTATATCGACAGCACTGTACACACAGTTCGGTAAGGTTTCATGATCTTGGCGTATCAGTGTGTCACAGCCGTGTTTGTGTGGACAAGTGATGGTGTTGTGCTGAGTGGTGTTCATTATTGTTGTTGTGCGTTTTTGTGTGCCGTCATGAGAATGTAGGAGCTTGAATTAGAGAAACGGACACACATTAAATTTCTTGTTAAAGTTGGCAAGAGTGAGATCAGGGACATGTTTGTACAATTTATAGGGATAATGCCATGAAGAAAATGACAGTGTACAAATGAATTAAACGTTTTTCTGAGGGGAGAGATAATGTCACTGAGGAAGAGAAGTCAGGTGGCCAATAATGAGCAGAAAGGACAAAACATTGCAAAAATTTGTCCAATTGTGCATCAAAATTGTCAGCTGACTGTGAGAAGCATAGCAGGGCAAGCAAATACTTATAGAGAAACAGTTAGGGAAATCTTAACTGAACATCTTGGCATAAGAAAGAGGTATGCAAAATGGTCCCAAAGGAGCTCACAGATGAACAAAAACAAAGGAAAGTCCAAATTTGCCAAGAACTTTGGAAAGTCAAGATAATGTTTTGGGGCATATTATAGTTGGTTATGGAACATTAGTGTACTAATAGAACCCTGAAATAAAGTGCCCCCAGGACATCAGCCAGTTCTCCACAACCAAAAATTCCATCAGTCCAAATCCAGTGCCAGACCTAACTAACCTTTTTTGATACACAAGGAATTATTTATTATGAATTGTACCAAATGGACCCATATTTAACCAAATTTACTATTGGTAAGTGCTGAAAAGGCTGTGTGAAAAACTTAGACATAAATGACCTGATCTTTTCACCAGCAATTCATGGCTCTTACATCACAGCAACGCACCAGCTCACACGACACTGTCGGTGAGAGAACCCCTAGCCAATGAACAAATAACTGTATTGGAACCCTCTCTAATCATCTGGTCTCACCCCCAATGATATTTTACTTTACCCAAAGATGAAGAAAATATTGAAAGGAAGACATTTTGATGACATTCAGGACATTAAGAGTAATACAATGACAGCTTTGATGGCCATTCCAGAAAAACAGTTCCAAAATTGCTTTGAAGTGTGGACTAGTTGCTGGCACTAGCATATACCTTCCCAAGGAGAGTATTTTGAAGGTGACCATAGTGCTATTTAGCAATGAGATATGCAGAAGTTTTTCTAGGATGAGTTTGTGAACTGAATTGCCAGACCTCATAAGCAACTGCTCGTAGTCAGTGGAGTGGGAAAATGGCAGAATATTCTACAAGGACAGGGCCTATACCAGAGGGCTTACCCAATGGTGGATGCTGGAACAAGGGAGAAATACCTACTGCCTGAATCCTTTCCAGGCCCCCTAGAGAAAAAATGCAAGGCTGTAGATGTGTAATGACTTCTTTCCCCAAACTCACCAATCAGACTTGGCACTGCTCCTCCTACGAGTAGGAACTTCAGAAAGGATAGAAGTTCTTTTATGACACAGAAAAAAGCAAGACAACAGAAAACACAGGAGTCTTCATCATATCTTCCAGGGTCTGTCCATGTAGAAAAATTTCTTTCATTACTCTGACCAGTATCTACCCAAATTTAGTGTTCTGTTATTTTCCTCCAACATTTATTGCATCAACATTTTCTATGATGCTGCTTAGTCTTCAAAGCTATTGTTTTATTACCTAGGTAACAGTCCATTAAATAGGTGAGGCATATTTTAATTAAATATTCCCTTTTAGCTGAACATTTCAATTATTTTCTATTTTCAATTTGATAATAATCTTCTTGAATATAGCTCTGTCCCATCTCTTAATTTTTTCTGGTACATTTCCATAAATGAGATTACTAATTTATTTTTCAGCACTAAATGTTTAATGCCAATTTGTTATCCAACAGCACTGCTGCCTGCAATTAGTGAATTTACAATATGACTTGTATTGTAGCTTAACTCAGTTCTGTTAATTTAATCAGTTTAAATTTTCCCTATTTAAAATCCCAGATTTTGTTACTTAGCATTAATATTTTATTTTTACAAAAGGAAGTTCATATTTTTATCTGGAACACACATGCTCCTTGACCTACGATGGAATTACATAAACCCATTGTAAGTTCAGAATATTGTAAGTTAAAAATGCATGGATGATTGGAAGCTTCAGCTCGCCTCCATTGCCCAGCATTGCAGGATAACTATGATTTCTAACATAGTTAGAATTCATAGTTCATAGTTGCTTGTGAATCATTGTAAAGCTGAAGAGTTATAAGTCAAACCACTGAAAGTTGTGGGTCAGATGAAATATATGCATATGCATTACTTAAGGGTCTGGATTTGGGGCACTTTCTAAATTTGCAAGCCAATAAGTTGGCTTCATTCAGAAGGATGATTCTGAATCCTTCCCTTTACAATTTTGAATTTTCACTTGTTAATACAATCATCAAATAGCTACTGCTGGTGATAGTATACTGGCTAAGAGACAGCTTAGGGTCTAGTACGAGAGGGCAACACACCCACCTCCCACCAGGACCATGTGCCAGTCCTCTCGGTGCCATGGCGTTGGTTTTGTTCTCAAGCTTTTCTTGTGGTCAAGTTACTACTCAGTCATTCATGACGGCAACTTGTTTCTGTGCACAGGAAGCCACTGCTCAACACAAAGGAAACAGGAGATGAATTCCTACTGGACATACCAGACTTTGGCCTTAACACCAAATGCTAGAGGGCTCCAACTTTGAAAGTAATGATTTTTAATGAGTGGAGACCCTTTTTTTTTTTTCTTTTTAGAGACAGAGTTTCACTTTGTCACCCTCGGTAGAGTGCTGTGGCGTTATAGCTCACATCAACCTCCAGCTCTTGGGAATGAGTGGAGACCTTTTAATTCCTTTCATTACCTAGCAAATACTTGACACCCTTCCTTTCTGCCATTCCTCTCTCTTCAATGGGTAGATGACCAAAGCTCCAGATCAGAGCACTTCTCATAACAGTTTACAGAGTTGAATGTGGCTGGGGACCCAAGGTCAAGGTAAGAAACTTTCCAGGCAGGAAGAATTGCCCAGTACTCTCAACGTGCTCAGGAGCCCACCATTCCCTTTGCTCCATCATCACAGCCCAATACACTCTTTCAATTTGAGGACATGCTTCTTGCTTATTTAGGGCACCAAAATTTCCAATTGAACCCTGTAAATGAATAAAAAGTATCTTACAGGTGGTACCTGTGGCACAAAGGAATAGGGCGCCGGCCCCATATGTAGGAGGTGGCGGGTTCAAACCCAGCCCAGGCCTAAAACCACAAAAAAAGACAATGAAAAAAAAAAAAGTATCTTAGGCAAGGGCCTGGGTCTATCTATGAATCTTTCAGTTGTCCCCCTGTCTGGCTCTACTGTTTTGGTACAGGTAGAACTAAAGTTGGATGTTAATACCACCACAAAATCAAAGATGGCAATCTCCACATGTGCTCAACTTGACCTTCACACATTTTCCATCGGGCCTTTGCATCCCAGCTCCAGCATGTCACCGGGTTGTTTCCTCTCTGATTATCAGGTACTTTCCTATGTAAAACATTAGAATATTTTCTAATTCCTGGCACAAAAATGTATCTCTTAGAATTATTTAGTTGATATTTCGAGATTGTGTGCTTGTCAGGATGGCATTTTGCTTCTTCTCCAACACAAACTACCATGTCTGATAATTTTTTTTGTCTATATATTAAATACCTCATTCCATTCTAGTTTGATAAAGTTCACATTACCTGCCTTATGTACCTATATTTTAACTTTGTCTGATTCATAAAATATGCTTTTCCATAAAGCATATTTAAATGGAGATTTTAGTATTTATGAAATATCAGTATGAGCCAAGAAGGTGAATTTGGAATTTTGTGTTGCTAGAGCTAATAATCTGTGTTACCAAATTTAAAATGAAAGGATTTTGTTATAACTGTGCTGAAGTGTGCCCTATATTGCTTTGTGGTCCTTTCAGGATCTGGCATAAAGCCAAACATATGGTAGGCACTTAATGAACACTTTCTTATAGAGCCACAGAGGTAGATTATTAATATAAAGTTGGATTGTTATTAATAAAATTGTTTTGGCTATCTTTTGCTCACATTGCTATTAAAGTGAAAAACATATGAAACAGTAGTGGAACATCTTGAGTCAAGGTTCTGACTTTCTCCCATGAGGATTTACCAGGCAATAGCTGTGGAGGACATGTCTAGTGACCATCGAGCTCTCTTGTCCCTCCACTTCACCTTTTTACATGGAGTGACAAGTGCGTGGGGTCAGTCTGCAGCCACTTGTGCTTTGGCTCATGAGTTCCTCAACAGCACAGCTTAGTCTCCACCTTTGTTCTGATGTCTTGAGAGCCTTATTTTTGGACTATCTACATGGATTTTTGTAGAAATTCTTAAAATGCTTTTCAAGTAATTCACATACATACACCCCCACACACATAAATATGCACACCGCTAGCATTTATTATCATATCTGCTTTGTGTGGGATCCTTCCCATCTCTCTGAAAGAGTGGGTTTTTGTAGTAGTAAAACAACACTGCCATTTGAACCTGAGAAGATACCCAGAAGACGTATTATTCTATAAATCCTATGTCCCTTGGTTATATAACTGACTGTTCTCTCCTGTGCCTCCTGGTGACAATAACCAATGTTGCCATGGCAATAGCCAACCTCCCTCGCTCTCTGCTGCATGACATCCAGCCAATTGCTGGCTACACTTTCTTGCTTATTAAAAATCAGAGGGGCGCTTTGGTTAAACACCCAGGGATTATTTTTGAGCAGCAGCTTTGTAGTTCTACAGAAACCACAAAACTAACCCAGTCAAAGAAAATGGTTGAGGTTGTTTATAACACTGCCTTTTTTCTTAATGCTCAAGTCTAATCTGTCACCAAAATCAATCTTAACTGATATTCTTTTCTCCTAAATGCATCTTAAATCATCTACTTTTCTCCATTTTCTCTGCCCCTACTTTCATCTAAGTCACTGAAGCATTTCAATTCTTCCAAATATGCACTGCCCCCCGCCCCTGCCATCCATTCCCGCCATCTCTGCTAGTCCCGGGCCTCTGTGCCCTCAGGTAAGTCTATCACTCTTGCTTTGTGCTTCTTGGCATCGTGGGGAGGTTAACCCTTGCAGACTGTGATAACTCAGGTCTGTGTGGGCAGCTTCCTGCTGGCTCTGCCAGCCGGAGACATTGGCAGATTAGAGCATGGTATCAGGGGAAAGTCAGCTATTTCTATCTGCTCCCACTGCCCCCAATGCTGGGCGGGATTGCGGGCACTGTCTGCCTCTCTTCCCTGACACAGTGCCCACCTTGTATGATCCCAGCTTCTGTTAGTAGATCCTGGACCTTGGTGCCACTTTACCACCTCCTCCCTGTGCCCCTCCATCCTCGGCACGTTAGGGATGTTCAGCTGTCATTAGCTCTGGTTGCCATCACGTTGATTTTTAATCTACTTCATCGACTAGGTAACCAAGTCGCTGACTTTCGTTTAGTTCCCAGAATTAAATACTGCGACTCTTTTCTGTACTCTTGGTTGTAACCTGACATTGCATTTTCTACTCTAATTATTTTTCTATACTGCAGCAAAAGAAAGGCTTTCAAGATTGAAATCTGGTCCAGTGTCCTCCTCCTTAAAACATTTGATGCCCTTCTATTTCTGGGAGAGACAAACGTTCTTAACATCAACCTGCACTGGCAGGTCCCCGCCTTTTTCCAGAAGCACATCCTTCATGCTCACTCTTTCTTGGTGCTCCAGCCACCCTGGCTTCTCTTAGTTCCTCAGATGTTACACACACACTCCTGCCAACAAGTATTTGCAAATGCTCCTCCCTCTATTTAAAAGCTCTTCCCTTACACTTAAGTCTTTTTCCTTCAGATTTTAGCTCTATTCTTTCTTCCTTAGGAAACCCTTCTTCCTGATATGCTCCCAAATGATCTTCCAGTTCCTTTTAAAGCACTTACCAACATTGTAGCTTTATATTTATTTCTATGATTTTTTAAATAAATCTTTTTTTTTATTGTTGGGGTTTCATTGAGGGTACAAGAAACCATGTTACACTGGTTGCATTTGTTGGGTAAAGTCCCTCTTACAATCGTGTTTTGCCCCCCAAAAGGTGTGGCACACACCAAGGCCCCAAGACCCCACCCCCCTCGCTCCTTCCCTCTCTCTGCTCTTCCTTTCCCCACCCCTCCCTCATTCTTTCTCTCTCTGCTCTTCCCTTCCCTCACCCCCATCCTGTCAATAATTGTCATAAATTGTCCTCATATCAAACTTGAGTACATGGGATTCATTCTTCTCCATTATTGACTTTACTAAGAATAATGTGTTCCACTTCCATCCAGTTTAATACAAAGGCTGTAAAGTCTCCATTTTTTTTAACGGCTGAATAGTAGTATTCCATAGGGTCAAAATACCATTGCTTGATACTCCATTCCTGGATTGGAGTGCAATTAGGATGTTTCCACATTTTGGCAATTGCATTTGAGCTGCAATAAATAGTCTACTGCAAGTGTCCTTATGATAAAAGGATTTTTTTCCTTATGGGTAGATGCCTACTAAGGGGATTGCATGATCAAATGGGAGGTCTAGCTTGAGTTCTTTGAGAGTTCTCCATACTTCCTTCCAAAAAGGCTGTATTAGTTTACAGTCCCACCAGCAGTGTAAAAGTGTTCCCTTCTCTCCACATCCACGCCAGCATCTGCAGTTTTGAGATTTTGTGATGTGGGCCATTCTCACTGGAGTAAGATGGTATCTCAGGGTGGTTTTGATTTGCATTTCTCTAATAAT
>CAUYRH010003333.1:0-10589 GCA_963574655.1 Perodicticus potto
TTTTTTTGAGACAGAGCCTCAAGCTGTCACCCTGGATAGAGTGCTGTGGTATCACAGCTCACAGCAACCTCCAATTCCTGGGCTCAAGCGAGTCTCCTGCCTCTGCCTCCCAAGTAGCTGGGACTACAGGCGCCTGCCACAATGCCCGGCCATTTTTTTTGGTTGCAGCCACCATTGTTCTTTGGCGGGCCGGGCTGGATTTGAACCCGCCAGCTCAGGTGTACATGGCTGGCGCCTTAGCCCGTTGAGCCACAGGCGCCGAGCCGGGAGACCATTTTTACTCCCCTTTTAATCCTGCACTTTGTTCCACTTCATTAGTGACTTCCAAATATGTGAGATGTTAGATCGTAGAATACAGAATTCAAATGATAATGGAGCCATAGATCATCTGGTCCAGGGGTTCACCTTCGAGAGGTGATACCCCTCAAATGAAAGGTCACAGAACTTATACAATCAAACACATGTGTCTCCAAGGGAATGTACTAACAAAGCCAACCCTCTCACTGCTGGTAGACTGCCCTGCTCGATCTCCATCTTTCTGATTCATCTGAACTCAAGCAAGTTAAAAATAAAAACTTAAATGTTAGTAAGATGTTCTATAATAAAAGCATGAGCTAAATAAATTGTTTCATTTTCATTGTGATGAATAAATAAATATTTTATTTTGTCTCCAGTTGAGTGTGTGTTACAAGAAAAGTCCTCAGAAAAAGTTTATGGAGGGGTGGATGGATGAATGGATGGACAATGAATGGATGGATAGAGAAAGAATGGATGGATGGAAAATGGATGGACGGATAGATGCACAGGCAGATGGATGGAGAGATCACAAATAGAGGATGGATGGATAGATGAATGAATAATCGATGGATGGATTAATAATGGATGGATGGATGGTTGGGTGAATAGATGGGTAGATGGATAATTGATGGATGAATGGGTGTCTTCTCAATTCTGTGAATAGCATGGAAATGGTATTTCTAGATGATAATTTCATGACTATAACATATAGAGATTATGATTTAATTTTGAGGTACACACTTTTTCATGGACCTGTGTAGTCACAGGTAGAATAGTAAGACAGAGGATTAGAAAATATCTGAATGGTCATTACATGCTTCTCATGTCCACTTAGAGCTTACCTAGCTCCTGACACCTAAGAGATGTTTTCTGGATATATTGGAGCAAGACATGCTCTATTGCCATTCTTTCCCTTTAGCGTCATCTGTCTATTTTTAAGTGTTTCCTATAAGAAATTAAAGTTTAGAAAATTGAAGTTTTGAAACTCTTATATTTCAATGGGAGTGCAGGGCCATGGAAGCTAGCTTTTTGATACATGACAGGGATTACTATTTTAGATAAATTTCTTGTATTATAGAGGAGTGAGGTCAATTTCAATATCTGGCCAGTGAAAAACAATAGGACTAGCCATTACTTGTAGACAAATTATTAATATTACTTGGAAATTGTGCAGAAATTTATGCCTTATAAAATACTTTCCTATGTTATCTGTTTCAATGCCCAGGTTTCAATGCAGCAGGTTTATTACCAAGAAATATCTTGCTCAAAAATAACACAGCCAGTCAGCAGCAGAATCAGGATTTGAGCCTACATTTGCAGACGCAAATCTTACAATCTTTCCATCATCTCAAAGACTTTCTAATTAAGACTCATAAGCAATCTTTGGGAAGTGTTTTAAGGGGTGATGGGTTTTTTACACACGAAATATATCCCTTCATCTACAGCTTCAAAGTTCCTGGTAGAGTCAACCCACTGGATTATGATGTTTTCTATGAAAGATCCTGTAATTATGGGGCTGAGGGAGGCTAGTCTTCCTCTAACACAAGTATTGGCATTTTTTGCCAGTTGATTCTTTGTTGGGGGCACTGTCTGTGGATTGCATAATGTTTAGCAGCATTCCTTGCCTATACCTGTTAGATACCAGTAGCATCCTGCAATCATTACAAAAAAAATGCGCCCAGGGGCTGTGCCTGTGACTCAAAGGAGTAGGGTGCCAGCCCCATATACTGGAGGTGGCGGGTTCAAACCCAGGCCCGGCCAAAAAAAAAAAAAAATGTGCCCAGACATTGCCAAATGTCCTATGGAAGCAAAACCATCCCTCTCCCAAGAGCCACCTCTCAAATACATGACCACAAATCTGTTTCATCAGGTCTTCCCAGTGGCATATAACAGTCCAACTGTCAGAGTTCAGGGTTCTGGAGGGGTGGGAGGAGGATATCAGAAACTTGGCGTTTAAAAGGGTTAATTAAAACTCTTGTTTCTAAAACAGGTAGTAAGCAAATATAGGAGATTGGACAAGTTTAGAAAAATACTACAATGCAAAGAAAAATTCTATAGATAGAGGTAGAAAGTTTAAAATTGAATTTCTGTCTTAAATTTTGGTATTGTGTCTATCTCCAGCAAGATCTTTACTGCTGTTCCTGGGGTCAAAGTGGAGGTAATGGCAGAACGAAAGCCTTGAACTGTAGTCTCCTTTTGCCCACAAGCCAGCCTGACAGCCAGTGCCCAGAGAAACTTCACAACAGCCTCCACCAGCAACTGTCCCCTAAGCCACTGATGAAATCACACATATACGACCGATGCTATTTACAGCCAAGGAAATCATAGAGAGAATATACTCCTGCCTATAACCAGAATCAAAGCCAAGGTGCCCTACCCAACAAATGCCATAGACACATCTTCAGGAATAAAGTATGATAGCAAATTATTTAACTTAGAAGAAGTGATTGCTATACTAGATGCACTTACATCAATGTTAGGACACAAGAAACATCAAAAAGCAAGGAAATATAAAACCTCCAAAGGAACACAATTCTCTAGCAACAGAAATGAAAAAGGAGACATTACAACTGAGACCACAGAAATACAAAAGACCGTCAGAAACTATTATGAACAACAGGACACTAACACATTTGAAAACTTAAAGAACATGGAAATTCCTGGACTGCCAAGATTGAACATGGAAGAAATAGAAACTCTGAACAGACCAATAGTGAATAAAGAGATTGGATAAGTAATAAAAAGCCTCTTGACAAAGAAAACTCCAAGAAAGGATGGCATCACTGCCAAATTCTGCCATACTTCCGAAGACAGACTACCACCAATCCTTCTCAAACTAGTCCAGAAAATTGAAGAGGAAAGAATTCTCTCTAACTCACTTTATGAGGCCAGCATTACCCTAATTACCCAACCAGACAAAAACACAACAAAAAAGAAAACTATAGTACAATATCTCTGACAAACATAGACATAAATATCCTCAACAAAATACTAGCAAACCAAATCCAACTTTTCCAATTTTATTTATTTGAGTCTTCCCCCTTTGTTTCTTGGTTAGTATAGTTAGTGGTTTATTGATTTTATTTTATCTTATCAAAAAGATAATACAGTTGTAACGTCACCCTGATCAAGTGGGAGTTATCTCAGGGATATGAACAAAGATGGTTCAATATATGGAAATCAACAAACATGATACATCACATCAACAGAATGGATGAAACCTCCCCCACTAATGATCATCTTAATAGAGGGAGAAAAATTCAACATTTCTTTATGATAAAAGCTCTCAACAAACTAGGCATAGAAGGAACATATCTCAGCATAATAAGGGCCATATATGACAAATCCATAGCTAATATCATACTGAATGGGGAAAAACTGAAAGTCTTTCTTCTAAGAACTGGAAAAAAATAAGGGTGCCAACTTTTGCCACGTATTTTCAATATAGTGCTGGAAATCCTGGCTAGAGCAATCAGGCAAGAGAAAGAAATAAAAGGCACTTAAATTGAAAAAGAGAAAGTCGAATTATTCTGCTTTGTAGGTGATGTAATCTTATAGTAGGAAAACATGAAGACTCTACTCCAGCGGTTCTCAACCTGTGGGTCAAGACCCCTTTGTAACAATGAAAATATATCCTGCATATCAGATATTTATATTACGATTCATAACAGTAGCAAAATTACCATTATGACGTAACAACAAAACCAATTCTATGGTTGGGGGTCACCACAACATGAGAAACTGTATTAAAGGGTCATGACATTAGGAAGGTTGAGAACCACTGCTCTACTCAAAAAAATCTCAGAATTAATAAAAAAATTCAGCAAAGTTGCTGGATGCAAAATCAACACCCAAAAATCAGTAGCATTTCTATAGACAAATAATGAACTAATGAGAAAGAAATCAAGAAGGCAATCTCAGCTACAAACAAACAAACAAACAAAAACATCCTAGAAATAAATTTAACCAAGGAGTGAAAATCTCCACAGGGAAAACTACAAAATTCTGATGAAAGAAATTGAAAAGGATACAAACAGATTGAAAGATAGCTCATATTCGTGGATATAAATAATTAATATTGTTCAAATTATCATCATGCTGCCCAAAGCAATCTGCAGAGTCAGTGTAATCTCTATCAAAATGCCAACGTTGTTCTTCACAGAAATAGAAAAAAAACTCTAAAATTCATATGGAACCAAAAAAGAGCCTGGATAGCCAAAAAAAAAAAAAACAACAACAAAAAAATCCTCAGCAAAAATAATACAACTAGAAGTATGAAACTACCTAGCTTCAACATGTATACAAGGCTATCCTAATGAAAATAACCTGTTACTGGTGCAAAAACAAA
Source organism: Perodicticus potto (assembly GCA_963574655.1). Taxonomy (NCBI): domain Eukaryota; kingdom Metazoa; phylum Chordata; class Mammalia; order Primates; family Lorisidae; genus Perodicticus; species Perodicticus potto. Next base: position 4,646 of record CAUYRH010003333.1, read on the forward strand.
TACACAGGCCAATGGAAAAGAATAGAGAGTTCCAAAATAAATTGCATTTACAGCTAACCAATTTGTTGGGGGGAAAGGACAATCTTTTCAATAAATGGTGCTGGGAAAACTGGGGAACCATATGCAGAAGAATGAAACAGGACCCACATCTCTCACCATATACAAAACTCAACTTAAGATGGAGTAAAGACTTAAACATAAGACATGGAACTATAACACCAGTAGAACATAAGGAGAAATATTTCAGGACATAAGTCTAGGTATAGATTTCCTGACTAAGATCTCAGAAGTACAGGCAGAAAAAGAAAACTAGAGGATGGGACAATATTCTACTAAAATCTTCCACACAGCGAAGGAATCAATCATAAGATAGAAGAGACAACCTGTTGAATAGGGGGAAATATTTGGAAATGACTCATTCAACAAGGGACTAGACTATACAAAGAACTCAAAAAACAGCAAAACCCCCAAATAATTTTATTTAAAAGTGGGTGGAAGACATGAATAGACATTTCTCAAAAGGAGAATTCAAATGACCAAGTATATGAAAAAATGCTCAATATCATTAATCATCAGAGAAACGCAAATCAAAACAACAGTGAGAAATCATCTTAATCCAGTGAAGATGGCTATTACTAGAATGACAAAACAAGACTGATGACAATGTAGAGAAAAGGGTACTCGTACTCATTGTTGGTGGGAGTGTAAATTATTAAGCCATTGTGGAAAACTGTATGGAGATTTCTCAACAAACTAAAAATAAAACTACTGTAAGATCCAGCAATGTCACTATTGGATATTTATCTGAATGAAAAGAATTCAGTATATTGAAAAAGATACCTGCATCCTCATGTTTATTGTGGCACTATTCACAATAGTGAAGCCATGGAATCAACCCAAATGTCCACTAGTAGCTGAAAAGGTAAAGGAAATGTGGTATGTAGAGACAACGGAATATTATTGGGTCATAAAAAGGGAAATTATGCTATTTACAGAAACTTGAATGGAACTGGAGACCAATATATTGAGTGAAATATGGGCACAGAAATACAAATATTATGTTTCCACGGCTATATGGGAGCTAAAAAAGCTGATTTCAAGGAGGTAGAGAGCAGAAAACCAGAGGCTGGAAAGGGTATATGTAAGGATGAGGAGGAAAGATGAGGACAGGTTGGTTAATGGGTACAAACATACAGGTAGACAGAAGGAATAATGTCCAATAATGTAATGTTCAATAGCAGAGACGGGTGGCTATAGTTAACACCAGTGTATTGTGTATTTCCAACAGCTAGAAAAGAGAGGACTTGAAAAGTTTCTAACCATAGAAATTATAAGTACTTGAGGTGATGGACACCCTAAATACCTTGACTTGATGACTAAAGATTCTATGTATCTAATAAAATATCATATGTACCCCATAAGTGTGTAAAAATATAACATAGCAATAACTCCCACATCCCCTAAATACAATTGTTCTATTATAACCTGCACTGTTGCAGGTAAAAAAGCTGAATCAAGATCTTAGAGTTGCTATAAGATAGGGGAGGGATTTAGATCAGGAAATCTGACCAGAGAACCCACCCATTTCACCACAGTTGTAATCTGTGTTAGTTTCGTGCAATGTTCTTATTGTCTCACAAGATGTTACACACATAAATTTTTTTCAAAATCCACTGATTAGTGCACTTTGCAATCCCTACCGCCTCGTTTAGGCTTACTCTGCTGTGATACCTTCTTTTAACTGAAGTGTAATTAACCAAGCAACTGGGCAAAGCCAGGCAGATTGAGAAGTGGGTTTGGAGCCTCTGGTAGTTAGAGGCTGCAGCTGTTTGCAGAGAATTCCGGACAAGGAGGACCTTTGTTCAGCCATAAGCATATCCTATGGCCTGAGTGTCATGGATACATTATACTCCCAAGGGCTTTCCTGAAAGTAGCAGATATTTGCTAGAAAAAGAGAGTATCTCTATGGAAATGAATCCATTCATTCTGGAAAAACAACAAAAACAATAAACTCTTAAATTGTTCATAAGCCCTTAAGGTTTTCTTAGTAAGCTGCTACCCTTCTTTATGATTCTTCATTATACATTGTTGGAGAACTCTACAATTATTTAAAGCTACTTAATTATCAACACTTTTTTTCTTGCCATCCATTCCTGAATTTGTCACCTCTGTTTAACCCTCAATGGTATTTAAATAGCTAATCTAGTGCTAGTGGCCAAGTTGACAACTTGTAAATCTCTAAGTAACTTCATAGTGACCTTCACGACTGTATTAGTTGGCATTTCCTTTTGTGTTCCTTTACATGAAGTGGCTTAGCCCTTGCTAATAATTAAAAGGATTTGCTAAAGCATTCACCAAAGTCAGTAGATAGGAATTTCCATGAATAGCATATCTTGTGACATTAGCTTGTCCCCCAAAGTATAAAAACGATTGAGAAAAGTATTTTTACAAACTAGTTCTGGTTGATGCATATACCTACGAAAACTTGTGTTTGTTCATTCATTCAGGAAATATTTATTGAGCTTCTACTGTGTGCCTAGCTCTGTCCTAGGCAGTGACAAGCCACAACCTGTCCTTCACAGATCCTCAATCTTAGTGTGGTGGGGTTGGGGAGACAGATTATAAGTAAGCAAAACAGATTCTATGTCAGAAGGAGGTACTTGTTATGGGGAAAATAGGCAGAGAAGGATGCCAGGTGTAGTGGTTTTGTTTTAAAATAGGGAAAATAGGTTAATCAGAGAACTCAGGGAGTGAATGGTGAGAATCTAGGGGGCATCCTGGGCAGAGGAATGAGTCTTAGGGACAGCAGGAGGGCTGGCATGTTAGGAGCCAGGGAAGTTTAGCAGCAAATGAGGCTAGAAAGAGATTGGGGCTGCCTGCTTTATAGGACCTCGTACTTCATACCAGAAGGACTGATTTATAGGACCTTGTACTTCATACCAGAAGGACCTGACTTTCTCTTGGTGTGAGACAGGAAAACTTTGAAAGTTTTTGAGCATAAAAGTGGCATGGTCAGACTATTGATTTCCAAGGAGGTCAGTGGCCTGTGGGTGAGAACAGACTGTCCAAGGCCATGGGCAAAGTAGGAGCCCATTAGGAGGGGTGGCAAAAATCTAGGTGACAAGAGGTGTTGGCTTGGACTAGCATGGTAGCAAAGGAGGTAGAGAGAAGACCTTGGACTGTGAATATATATTTTTTTAAAGTATAGAATTTACAGGAAGTTTGGATATGGGATGTGTGAGAAAGAAATTAAGGTTTTCGGGGTGTGTGCATGCATACTGGCATATGCGTCTGTATAAAGTTTAATGTTATCCAAAGTTAACTGGATTCATTGTTTACTTATTGTTCTTGCTCTACCCCTTTGCGGGGGGACCTTCTCCATTTTGTTAATTGCTACATACCCAGTATCTTGAACAATCTTGTCTCTTTCTCTCTCAAAAGGAAGAAAATGCTGAATCTTGGGTGGCATAGTTATACCTCTGTTATTTTCTGTATTGCATATTTTCAGAATTGAGTCTGTATTCATTTAAAAATAAACTTTATTTAATGACAGAAAATCAAAGAAATGTGAAATGATGTGGTAGGAAAAATTAAAAAGTGCTTAGTAAGACTAGCATTTAAATGAGAAAGACTGTATATTCTAAGGACAGATGATGTTGTTTTGAGAACCAATGTCAATATGAGTAAATGAATCTAAGCCCTATAAAATAATAAATCTGAAGCCCATCAAATAAAACAGCCTTGTGTGATACGCAGGATCAGTTGCCAGGACAGAATAAACTTTATTAGTATTGTTTTTCAACAAAGACAATATTCAGGGTCAAGTATCAGTCAACCGTCAATGGCCTTGTTTGTGATTGTGTCATGTCTGCAAGCTGTAATTGATCATCTCTGGGCTCAATTCAAAATTTAACCCTCCCAAACCCAATTATAGCACAAGAATACAGGGAAAAGGGAAAGGGAGGGGAGGGGAGGGGAGAGGATGGGTGGAGGGAGGGCAATTGGTGGGATCACACCTACGGGGCATCTTAGTAGGGTACTGGTGAAACTTATCAAATGTAGAGTATCAATGTCTTTATATAGTGATTAAGAAAACGCTATGAGGGCTATCTCTCACAGTACGATCAAAATGTTTCTGATTGTATATGAAGCACATTCTGCCCTATGATTGCACCAAGGTACACAATTATGATTTAATAAAATTATTTAAAAAAAAAATGAGGGTCAGAATGATGGAGCTGCCCAGAGTCTCACAGCTTTAGACTGCGAGTGAGAAGTTTCAAATCCTACCTACTGCTCTCCAGGGCTCCTGGTAGGAGCTGGCCTGGGTGTAGGTTAAAGACCAGACTCTCATTCCTGAAGAGGCTTCCTAACAGCCAGAAAGTTCAAGAAAACTGAATGCCTGAGGACAGGGAAGTCAAGAGCTCTTAAAAGAGTAGAGGGAAAGTGATAAAAGATGGATGTAGGCAAATGCCACACACTTCATTATTTTGCTTTAGGGCGGCTATGAATGAATAAGGAGAGAAAAAGAAGTATTGCTGGAAATCAGTGTCTGAACTTGCAGAGCAGAAAGCTTGGAATAAAGCACTTTTGGTTTGACATAAGTGAAAAATAAGACAGCATTTAGAAAACACGTATGTCGAAGAGAATAGAGAAGTAAAGAGTTGCTTTTTATTCTAAGTGAGTTAAATTAACCCTGCAGCCTGCAGTAGATGCATTATGTCTGTTGTCATTGTTTAATGAGAACAAAATTATTTAAATACTGCTTGAAATTCTAATTCCATCTTTTATCCACTGTGCTGATCTTAGCTGCTGTCCAGACTCTGAATTCAACTTCTGACATCTCATCCATTTGCTTATGCAAGGGATCTTGTGCTTCATCTCTCTTGTCATTCCTTGGGGGAGTTGATCTACTCTGGTTATTCATATTGCCAGAGTTTTTCTGTTGATTCTGCCTCATGATTATTTTTCACTGTTGCCTATGACCGTCCTCAGAGTTGGGGTGGTGTCTCTCCCAGATCAGACCCTGGCAGAATCACTCTGCTGTTACTAGATCTTTGTAGGGAGTGACCCTGTGTTTCTAATGATTTCTCAAACCCTGCAGAGTGGAGAGCTTAAATCCTCCTTAGCCTGCTTAGTAGACACTTTAAATTGCTAACTTGGGCTAAGCAGAAGCTTTCCCAGGAAAGTGCTGTGGCTGGGATCACTCCTTAAGTGGCTATCCACTTACCAGTGTGCCAAAACCAATCTCGCCCTATGGCTCTGAGGGCTAAGGCTGCAAGGCGTCTCAGTCCCGGCCTTTAGGCTGCTCAGTCACTAGATTACTCACTCCTGCCCGATGCCTGTTCTGCGACCCTGAGGGTGGAGCTTGCCAGGGCAGTTCTCCCACAATGGCTCCACACAGCCCACCACCAAATACTGGCAGCTCCGTCTGGCTTGGTGGCCCAGTCTAGGGCCACAGACAACACTCAAAACCCCACACACTCCTTCCCAAGTTCTCCCAAGGCAGTTCAACAGAGTGCCAAGTCCAAAAGAAACCCAAACAGCTCACAGGCAAGGCCTTTCCAGCCTGCAGTCCCACTGTTGCCCCACCCACAGCCGCCGACAGGATCAGATCAAATGAACAGATGCAACCACTTGCCCAGTCTCCGACGCTTTTGCCTTCCTCAGGGTGTCCAGAAGCCTCACGCTGTCTCCCTGTGTCCCCAAGGGGAAGATCCTGGGCAGATCCCGTCTTCCAGAGATGCCTGAAGTCCTCTCTCCCCAGTCTCACCGTGCCCAGCCGCAAGGAAGCTATTACTCGGCTGCCATCTTGCTCCAGTTATACATTAATTTTTAATTCAACTTGTCACTATGTTGTTTAAGATAGTGCATCCTCATTTATAATTGAAATATGTTTGTAATTTCCTCTTCATTAAATAATATATTTTTTCCAATTTTAATA
>CAUYRH010003334.1:0-16520 GCA_963574655.1 Perodicticus potto
AATCATAACTTTGTACAATGATACATTTATGGGGTTCAGGATACTGCTTCAATATACAATGTGAAATGTTTACATTGAACTAAGTAACACATCCATCATAATTATACTCATTTCTTAATAGTTTTGAAATGTACCATTGCATCATGCACATTAAGTGACATTCCCCCAAATAACCTCCCTCCCCCCATAGCTCTCCTTCCCTCCCCTCCCTCTCCTCTTCCCTGCTACTTTCTGGACTATAGTTATGTTTTGCCATTTGTATGAGTGTGTATATAGGTACATAGGTATTTAGATGTATATATTCATAGTAATATTGAGTACATTGGATACTTTTTTTTCTATTCTTGAGATACTTCACTAAGAATATATTCCAGCTCCATCCAGGTAAACACAAAAGATATGAAGTCTCCTTTTTTATGGCTGCATAGTATTCCATGGTGTACATATACCACAATTTGTTAATCCATTTGTGGGTTGATGGACACTTGGGCTGTTTCCATGTCTTGGCTATTATGAATTGGGCTGCAATAAACATTCGGGTGCAAATGTCTTTGTTGTAAAATAATTTTTGATCATCTGGATATATACCTAGTACAGGATTTGCAGGATCGAACAGTAGGTCTACCTTTAGTTCCTTGAGTGTCCTCCAAACTGCTGTACAAAAACGTCATATTACCTTGCATTCCCACCAGCAGTGTACAACTGTTCCCTTCTCTCTGCATCCTCGCAAACATCTGTAGTTTGGGGATTTTGTAATGTGGACTAATCTTACTGGAATTAGATGATATCTTAAAGTAGTTTTGATTTGCATTTCTTTGATGCGCTGATCATTGTGGAGGATGGGTCTGAGAATATCCTGGAGAACTGGTTTAGTTATGGTAAATTTCTTCAACATGTCATTAAAGTATTTGATTTCTACATCACAAAAGAAACTCAGATTATCTATATATAGGATTCTTGGCTGGAAGTTGTTTTGTTTCAGGAGACTGAAGGCCGATGACCATTTCCTTCCAGCTTGCAGCATTTCTACTGAGAGATCTGCAGTCATTCTGATATTTCTCCCTTTGTAGGTGATGCTTTTCTTACTGGCTGCTTGCATAATTTTGTTCTTCATCTTAACTTTGGCAAAGTTAATCACAATGTGTCTAAGAGATGCTTTATTTGGATTGAGTCTTGCTGGGGTTCTGAGCCTGTCTGCTGTCTGAAGTTCTATATCTCTTGCAATGCTTGGGAAACTCTCCTCCAAAATCTCTTTGGAGTAGAGCATCTGTAACTTTAGGAACATCCTCTTCTCCTTCGGGAATTCCTATAAGATGAATGTTTGATCAGTTTTTACTCTCCATTTTTCTACCTCTTTGAGTGTTTGAGAACATTCAAAAGCTTTGTCTTCAGTTTCAGAGATCCTTTCTTCTGCCTGGGTCAACTCTATTACTGAGGGATTCTACTGTGTTTTGGAGCTCCTCAACTAACTTTTTCATTTTCTTGAGCCCTGCTATCTCTTTTCTCATTATGTCCCTATGTTTGGCAACTTGGGCTTTGAATTTATTAATTTCTTGAGACAACTTTAGAACTACTCTTTGGAATTCTATTTCTATCTTTTCTTCCATTCTCTTTATCTTATTTGCAATCCATACTCTGATTTTGATTTCTGACATTGCTGACATTTGTCTATGCATGGCATCTTCAGTTGTATCTCCTTTGTTATTTCTTGGGGGTGGGGTGGGGTTGATCTACTCTGGTTATTCATGTTGCCAGAGTTCTTCTGTTGGGTCTGCACCATGTTTATTTTCCACCATTTAGTTATTAGAACTGGTAGAGTGAGATCGAATTGGGGTTCCCAGGTAGTAGAGATAGCCCCTTACCAAAGTGCTAGGCTTTGAAATTGTGGCTTATCTCCTACAACCTTACAAAGGCCCCTTTTAGAGTTTTAGCTGGAGACTCTGAGGACCTACTTGTGCTACTTAGTGAGATAGCACAACCTAGCTTTCTTTTGATATCAGCCAACCTCTACCTTATCCTAAGAAACCACAGTATTAGGTTTAAATCTTGACTGTGAAGAGATACAAACAGCTGTGGTGCCCAACCCTCACCCTTCAGTTCTTTTCTGCTACAGAAATTCAAAGGTCAACCTCAGAATGTCACCAAGTGGACAGCCCCCAGAAACGGGTTCCAACCAAATTGTCTAGGCAGTGCAAACCCTGCCCAACAGAGAGGGATTCAAGGGTCTCCAATAGTACAATTGGAGCTGGAGATCCACACTCCTGCCTGCCAGACTCAGTTCACACTGTTGTCTGCTTCTCTGCTCATAGGCCCAGCTGGAGCCAGGGGCCACACCCCAACCCACCAGTCTCAGCCCACATTCAGATAGCCTCTGCTTGCCAGACCAGTTGGAGTCCAGGGACCATGGCCCTGCCTGCCAGTCTCAGTCCACTGCCTGGCAAGCCTCTGTTCGCAGACTCTGTTAGATTCAGGGCACTGCACTCCACCTGCAGGTGTCAGTCCTCACCTGGTAAGCCTCTGCTGACCACCCTGCTGGAGACAGTGGCCTACACCTTAGCCTTTAGGTCTTGATTCACAGCCAGTAAGCCACTGCTGGAGGGTTCTTTTGGAATCAGGGGACCACCCTCTTGCTCTCAGGTCGCAATCCACACTTATCAAGCCTCTGCTTGCAGGCCCAGCATGGGCTGGGCACCAGCCCTGTCTGCCGAACTCAGTCCACACTGGGCAACCATTCTTCCACTGTGGGTGCCATCAGAGCTGGGGACTCCATACCCATCCCACCAGACACAGCCTGAACTGAGGGTCAATGCTACCAATGACTGGGCACAGTCACAACCAGGGGACTGCTCCTCCTCCTGCCGATTGTCCCCTTCTTCCCACACTCTCTTTCATCCCCATTAGTCACAGATTCCGTCCTGATGGTTGGCAGTCCACGCTATGCCCAGTTCTCTCAGGATAAGACCAAATACTCTGTTCTCTGCATGGGGCAGAACTTCAGGCCACCATGTGAGGGGTAAAGGGTCAACTGGGAGTTTAGACTTGTAGGGGAAAATATCTGTTCAATTTTATGCCTGGTGAGGTGGTATCTAGGTTTGTAAGTGGGACCTCCCTGGAGAAAGAGACCTGGAGTTTAGCGGCTCCCTCCAATGAGGTAAAATGAGAGGTCTTTTGTTCCCTGCTTGTTTGCAGATAGCGTGAGGCAGGTACCCTGCTTGGGGGAGGGGTCTCCTGTCCTCTAGTCAATAGGCTTTGTACCTGTAATTTGTTTTCTTGAATGCTCTTCCTTGGAGTTATAGCTTGCTGAGCTTTCTTGGCTCAGGTCCCCATCTTTGACTTCATAGAGTCTGATTCCATCCAGTATTTCTTCCTCTGCTCAGGAGCCTCTGACGAGGGTTGCTACCAGTTGGCCATCTTCCCAGAATTCTCCTCTCCACCTTCTATGAGAACATCTCTAAGCCACCTATGAAGTGTGACACTCTCAGCTGCTGTAGGCAGGAGGGATGTTTGTGATACATGGGAAGTGATCTCTGTAGGGGGGGACTTCTGGATGGTGTGGGAGATTCAGAATGAGGTGCTTCATCTGCATGCAGTACTCTTATCTCTAGAAGTAAACACATGCTGCAGAGATGCCAGCAGGATTGTGAACCTCTCCAAGCATTTCATGAGTATTTGCATTGGCCTATTAGGGGTAACAGCCACTAGAACCACAGCGTATTGAGGTAATGACTCTGTCAGCACTTAAGGCATGAACTTGCAACTAGTACAGACAGAAAGACCAAGAATACTCAAAACCTCGAAACTAGGAAGTGGCTCTCTTAAAGGCAGGCATGTGTAACATGGAACCTGAGGGGGCCTAGAGAAGCATCATAATTTAGAATCAGGATAACAAAGGAAGACCTTTTGGACAAGAATGAGGCAGAAATTTGTGTGTTTAGGCATACCTGGCTAAGGATCAAAGACTTTCACCATTTCTGAAGATACCCTCCTACCCCACTGTGGTGGTTATAATTGGTTTTATGTATATTTAAGCTTAAATAATTTGCATAGTAGTCTGTATAAAGGTCATTCCATACCTCGGGTTTGTTTATTCTCAACTTTTTGCAGCCATTACAAAGTCCTAAACTTTGAATTGAATAGATAAGATTCTGATGTGTAGAATGGGCAGGCCAGTTACACAACTTACCATACAAAGTGTGGTCTGAATATATCTTGTTTTTGTATGCAGAGCCTTGATAGAGACACTATTTATGTTGTCACATTGGTCAAATGGATACCAAGGTGTCAGTATGCTTTCCAACAAGACAAGAGAGGCCACTCTTGAGTTAATGGGCACAGTCTAGTCCTCTTGGCTTAAATTATTCATACAGTCACCTTGGTTCACCTTAAATTTAGCAGCCTAGCATAAAAGAGAAAGTTCTGAATTTTTGTCCTTTTGGGAAGGTAGGGATTAGAAGACATTCATATCTGGCTCTAAAATATGATGCCTGTGACCCTGGAACATAAGCAGTTTCTTTACAGAAAGGAGGAGCAAATCTTCCCTCTGCCTACAAAATGATCCAACTGTAATTATCACATTTAGGAGGTAATTGTTCCAATTGTAGCAGAAAGAGGTGCTCCAACCCTCTTCCTTCTGCTGACATAAATAGAATTGCAGTGAAGATGGAATAGTACTCCCAGAACAGCTTGCTTTGAGTTAGTTCAGTTCTTTTTATAGTGAGTCTAGGGTCGGGGAAAGGTGGTGTGTGGGCACCTTTGAAACTCTTGCCTCTTCCCTCTTCACGGCTGAGCCATTTGGTACCAACCTGTAGACGCAGACTCAGATCGCAAGGTAGCATAGGTCTTAACCCAAGCTCTTAAGGTTTAAATATATTCTTGTCAGATCCCTGGACTGGGACAGGAGCTGATGTTTCTCAGGTATTTTATAGGGCAGATGAACTGGAAAGTCTGTCTTGAGATACTTTCACAGGAGCAGGATGGGAACAATAACTCTTTAATAATAGGGTTACCAGGAGACGAGGAGAGGAAGGAAGGGAAATCTGCATGGTGAGCAGCTGCTACTCTGTTTCAGACACCACGCAGGGCATTTCCTCATATGCCATTTCAGTGTGATGCCAGGGCACAGATAATTGAAGCAGAGTTCATAGAAATGTTCGGGAACAGTGTCTGAGAGTCAGCCAGATAGGCTGTCCTCTTGTGGTCTGCTGAGGTCCTGAGTGTTAGTCTTTGGCTTTCTTCTGCCTTTGGAGTAGGGAATAGCCAAAGCCACTCAGGGTAGCAGGATTCAAGGCAGATACCAATTCTGAGGGTCATCTGTGAGCAGTTGGGGAGATCTTTGCTTAGACAAAACAGTGGTGAGGAGATGGACCCAGGTGAGCTTGGTTCTAGTTGTAGAGCATGATGGGAAGGGGGCAGGGTCAGGGGAATGGTGAGGAATAAAGCAGAAACAAGACCCTGAAGGGATTTGTATGTTGCAAAGAAAGGTGCGGACTTTCTCATAGGCCATTAGAAGGCAATTTGAAGGCTTTAAGGATATGATTTAATTTGGAATTGGAATCTCATTTTGGCTGTCCAGTGCAGATGGGAAGGGCAAGATGTAGTGGAAGAAGGTGGTTGGGGGACAGCATGCTATATTCTGGAACTTTTTAGTTGCTAGTGACACCAGCCTTGCATTGCTTGCACAAACTTCCTCCTCTATACACAATGCGCAGTATGGTTATAGATGCAGACTGGCTTCAGGAATCATTGGAACAGGGGCTTTATTTTATTTTTATTTTTATTTTTTTAAATACATGTATTTTATTATTCTTCATTACATTATTCCTCCCCCCCACCCCTCCGTGGTAAGACAGAATTGATTTACAGAAAAGAATACAGAAAACACCAAAGCTTCTGGTAGAGGGAGAGATTTCAAGTGGGGAGAGAGAAGCTCTCTCCGAACAGGGGCTTTAATGTGACCAGACCTCTTGCCATCTCTCAGTTTTACTCCCTTCTGCCTGCTAGCTTTACAAGGTATAGAGCAGTGGTTGAGATGACGGGCTCTGGAGCCAGAGAACCTTTGTTTCTTCCTAGCTGTGTGACATTGGGAAAGTTACTTAACCTTGCCATGCCTCAGTTTTCTCATCTGTAAACAAGGATGATCATATCATTTACCTCCTGGGATTGCTGTGAGGAGTAAATGAATTAATGCACATAAAAAACTTGGCAGAGTACCTGGGATATAGACTTACTAGAAAGTGTTAGCTGTTATTACTACAAAGAAGTGGCCAACATGTAGACAGTATTTTGTAAATATTTTGTAAATGAAGGTACATTTATCTACAATTCCCTATTTTCCCTGTGTATGGTGACTTTTGGGACATCCTGTAGATTGGGACTGTAGATTATTTTCTTCCAGATGGTAGGAAAACAGGCTCTGGCAGCACTTGAGTGTTGCATCTAACATCAGCCACCAGAGAGATACTGACTGAATTTTTTCTGCCTCCATATGAAGGGAAAAGCTTGAGTTTACTTCTACTCCTGGCCCAATCCACATGGCCAAGTGCACAAGATTGCTTTGCTAGATCTCTGGTCCTCTATATTGCTACAAGGACCACCCAGATGAGTCCCTGGCCATCTGGTTAGGGAAGAGACAGGAACCCAAGCCCCCCAAGTGACAGGTGCCTTATGATGGAGGCACTCACCAAGTCCAGTAGATATTCACATTTCAGTTTTTTGGGACCACTGTGCTTGGCATGTCTGACATAGCTTTGTATTTCCTCCACAGAAGGCAGAAAAAAAGTATAATAAAACTATGTAACCCTATCAAGCTCAGTCAGTAGATGTAATGAAGGACTATGGTTCCTGGGTACCTGATCAGCTCTCTTGCCCTAATGCCTGAGCTTCTACCTGACAACAGGTGCCTGAGCCCTGGCTCCTAACCAGCAGTGCTTCAGTCCTACTCCCTTGGTCCTTGGGCATCTGTCTTACACTGGCTTCCTTTTTACCCTGTTAGAGGACCAGACCTGCACTTCCTGATGCCCCAGACCCTTTTGCTGGGGTTTAGGAAGTAGTCTCTTCTTCCCTATTAGAGTGGGGTAAAGATGGGGGTGGAAGTAGGAAACTCCACCATTCTGTCTTCATCCTCCAAGGCCTCGTTTAAACCAAACCTTCTCACCACCATCTTGGCTCAGTGACATTTTCCTATATACCAGCTGCCCAGTAGCTGTGATTCAAATTCTCGAGAAAATTCCACATTAGCCAGACTTTTAGTATGGCTTGAAATGGTCAACATGGAAAATGTTAAAATCTGTAAATGTCAAGGATCTGCAGTACAGGTGTAGAACAAATTAATCCTGTCTCTGGCACCTGGATGAAGGCTTTTTAGTGCAGGTGGCATTTAGCTACACTATGGAGGGTGGGTAGGATTTTGATGTCGCAGGGGAGCAGTGTAGAGAATTAGGGTAGGGAAGGTGCACGAGACAGGATAGGCTTTTGGGTGTGGGGCAGGTCAGATGTACCCCAAACTCAGGATGAATGGAAGAATTAATGTGAAATAAAGCTAGAACACTACAGTGTCATTAGCATCCATCAAAGAGCAGGATTAGGCCCTATAGCGCTCACACCTATAGTCCTAGCATTCTGGGATACCTAGGTGGGTGGATTGCTGGAGCTCAGGAGTTCAGACTAGTCTGAGCAAAAGTCAGATCCATCTATACTAAAAATAGAAAACTTAAGGGGCTGTTTTGGCCAGTTCCTGTAGTCCCAGCTACTCAGGAGGCTGAGGCAAGGAGATCTCTTGAACCCAAGAGTTTGAGGTTGCTGTGAGCTGTGACACCATAGCACTCTACCCAGGGTGCCGAAGACTCTGTCTCAAAGAAAAAAAAAGAGGAAATAACAAAAGAAGACAAATAGCATTCTTTTCCCTACAAACCACGTGTGGGTAAGACTTTGTGTCTTGTACTGTTGGAGGGCTGTAGGTCGTGAGGAATCCGTGGGAGAGCCTTTACTACGAAGAATCAGGGTGGGGCAGTGTGTGTATTGCTGTCCAGTGGAAGTCAACTTATGATGAGCCGTGTTTTCTGTTCATGGCAGACTCAACAATCCAATCCCTCCTAAAATGTTTACTGAGAGCACCTGGCTCGGTTGGTGAGCATGTGCAGGGGAAGAGGCCGTGTGGGGGAAAGGCAGGTGCGTGGCTGGGGCGGGGGCGATGGGACCTTCTGGGAAGGTGTGAGTGGGTTTGCCATCTTGACATCCCATGGCTTTTTGTGCTGGGTTGGGGGCGACTTCACCCCTTGTAAGTAGAGCGCTCAGCCATAGCTATTTCAGCATCACCGGGAGCCTCGGTGCAATTCAGAAGACCACACCGGTGCGAGTGGCAGACACCAGGGCCCTGGGGAACACCCCTTATCATGGCCCTCTTCAGTACATGCATGTCTATAACAAGAACGGCGTGGGCAAGGTAGGCGACCAGATACTGCTGGCCATCAAAGGACAGAAGAAAAAGGCACTCACTGTGGGGCATCCCATGCCTGGACCCCAAGTGACCCCCAGTTTTCATTCCAACAATGTGGTCTTCATTGAGGACATAAGAGTGCTGTGGGGACCTGAATTAAGATACTTATCCCACCAGCCTACTCCAGAAGGAAGCAGAACCATTGCTCCATTGCTCAGAACTTCTTGAGAGCAGAGGCCAGGCCTCGGGTTGCAGGGCGCTCACTGTCGGAGCAGTTCTGAGAACAGCACCTTGGTGGAGAAAACTTGGGAGCCACATGTTGGATGCTCCCACGTCCATGCTGGGTAGCAGTAACAGTGTCCTGCCAGAGAATAAACATTTCATGTGTGTTTTCTTCCTGAGAGTTCTGGGGTGTGCTTGGGAGGTAAAAGACACTGCAGCAGTTAAAATGTGGCCAGCCCATGTCTGGTCACATAAGCAGAGAGTAGCCTTGGTGTTGCGTCTGGGTCCTTGCTCTTCTGGTTTGAACCCATTATACTAGTTCGTCCAGGACTATCAGCCTCTGGAAAACTGAAGTACAAACCAAACGGCAATTTATACATTTCCCATGGAGTCTCTCACTTTCTAAACAAAAGATTTTTGTTTTTTATTTTTTCATCCAAAATATCCTTTTCCTTTGAAGAGTGATTGAAACTTTAAGTGGATATAACAATTCCTGGGTTATTATGAAAAAAAAATTAACTAGTCCCTGGTTCTTTTTCCAGAAGATGCTCAGCAAATACTTGAGAAATGGAGATGAGCTCATTTCTAAGACAGTTTTCTCAGACGTAAGCACCTCCCGTTTAAAACCATCTAAAGACATCAGTATCTTCCATTTAAACCTTTTGGATTTCATTTCTCTGATTGATATTTGTTTGTTTGTTCTTTTTTTGAGGCAGAGTCTCACTATGCTCTTGGTAGAGTGCCGCAGCTCACAGCAACCTCAAACTCCTCCAATTCTCATGCCTCAGCCTCCCAAGTAGCTGGGACTACAGGCGCCTGCCACAACGCCTGGCTTTTTTTTTTTTTTTAATTTGCTGTTGGCGATTCATTGAGGGAAACCTGGGCATTTTTTTTGTTGTAGTTGTCATTGTTGTTTGGCAGGCCCTGCCGGGTTTGAACCTGCCAGCCCCAGTGTATGTGGCCAGCACCTTAGCCACTGAGCTACAGGTTCCGAGCCATCTGATTGATATTTGATTCCACAATTTATTGTATCATGCATCTAGCCAGGGCCTGGAGCAGAATGAGCTCTTCATTCAGCTGTGAGGAAGACTGAGAGTTTGAGTTTGGGGAATAACTTTGGAAGATGGAAGGCCAGGAGCAGACAGAGAAGCTTTTGAAGGGGTCAGTCAGAGCTCGTAGTTAGAAATGATAGAATCAGTTCTACCTGGCTAGATAAAAGGAGTTTAGGAGAAACCATTTATGGCTCAAAGCATTTATGGTTGAAGACACAGAATCTAAATTGAGCTTCCAGCTTCTCCCCAAATCCCACTGCAGAGTTGCTGCCTTTGCCCAAATCAGGTACCCACATTATCAGGAAGCTGCTGCCCCCAGGCTTAGGCTCTGGCACCAAGTCAGTTCAACTCTGATCTGTACACAATAATTACAGCCTCATACTAGGTCTCAGTTGGTGTCCCTGTGCGACTCAGTTCTGAATTTAAGTCTCATGAACCTCTGATCAGAAAAACTAAATCATATTCATAATTGAGGTGACGGGAGGTTTGGGAAATTATGTTTTTAGTTTTAAAGCCTCTCTATAGAATACCAAAGAGGGCCTGAACAAGCCAATTCATGGTGCCTACCATAGACAGTGCTGCTGGGAAGCCTGCCAGG
This sequence comes from Perodicticus potto, assembly GCA_963574655.1. Taxonomy (NCBI): domain Eukaryota; kingdom Metazoa; phylum Chordata; class Mammalia; order Primates; family Lorisidae; genus Perodicticus; species Perodicticus potto. Next base: position 10,307 of record CAUYRH010003334.1, read on the forward strand.
CTATGGGTTAGGCATGGAGAGCCATATTCTTTCATTCATTCAGTGGATATTCTCTGAGAACCTACTGTGTTTGGGTCCTGAATCAGGAGAGGCATGACATAGTTCCTGCCCTTGGGACACTGACAGTTCAAAAAAGCCACACAGAAATGGTCAGGACGAAACTCTTACCCATGCCTGAGGACAGGATTAGCTCAGAGACTGGGTGGAAATGGTGCTTCACTTAGAAGTCATCACCCTCAAACCCCACCCCTGGATGACAAGGGGCACAGATCCCAGCAGTGAACGAGGCTGGGCCTATCAGGGTGAGATCCTCAGAGCCAGAAAGGGACTTAGAGGTTGGTTTGTCCAGTGGGACGGCTGCACACACTTCTTTCTCTCTAGCATCTTTGAAGAGCGATTGAGATTATTTTTAGCTTTATGTCGACTTGGTTTAAGTTTTAGTTTTCAGGTTCTCATTTTACAGGTCAATACTCCATGGCAGGTTGCCTCCCAGATAAAATATGCAAACAGGTGTAAGAATAGAAAATTTAGTAACAGTGAGTTTAAAAATGTTAATGAAATCAGGACACAAAGGAATCGTAAGAGTTTGGTTCCCACAGCAGCTTAGTTAATGTGTCGAGTTTTTGAGGCTGTGAGGCGGAGCTGTGAGTTCTCTCTGAAGGACGTATGATGGGAAGATGATCCTTGCAGAAAGAGCAGCTGTAGAGGATACTGCTTACACCAGAAGGGAATGTGTCTAAATGGGCTTCATTTGTACTAACAATGCCCAAATTGTCCCTACTTCATTTATTCTGTCTCTTTGGTTACTGTGTGGAATCTAATTCTGAGTCCACATCTGCTCTGAGTGGCCTTCCCTCCATCTGATGGGGCTCAGCACTTAGTTAATGGCAACTGCTGTAAGGTGTGCTCTCTCAAATGCGTACCTCTCTACAGGCCACCGGGGCCTGGCTGCCTGCCTCTTTGCCATTGCAGGGAGTGGGGGGAAGAAATACTGTGATCTCTCTCTCTCTCTCGCCATTGTGGGTGGTGTGAGAATGAGAGATAGGGGCATATATTGAAGGGACATGTGGTAATATGGAAGACCGATGTGGGAACCAGCCCTGGGGTTCGGGGCAAGTTGACATACAAGGCCCTCAGTCCAATTGGACAGAATGAGACCTGGAGCAGAGGGGATGTTCAGGATCCAGGGCCTCAGTAGTAGGACTTTGTAGCTTCTCTTTCTAGTGCTTCACCTCTAAGTTGACTGCTTTATTCCTTTCGGGAAGTCTTTGGATTCAATCCAGGGCCAGCAGGGTTTAACGACCGTCTTCCTCAGTTGAGATTTTTGAGACAACTTGGTATTTTCTGGGAACATGTGATCATTGAACATGTGATCATTGAATACATTTATATAATTTGTAAAGAGAAAATTAATGTAGTTGGGATATCCCTTATCTTAAATATATTTGTCTTTTTTTTATGCTAGAGCCATTCAAATTTTTCTAGACTGGCTTATTATTCACTGTAGTTACCTATGTAACACTCAGTCTTAATTTCTTCTGTCAAGCTGTATATTTCTATTCATCAGTCACCTTCTCTTCATCCCCCCTCCTCATGCCACCCTCCTCAGCCTCTGATGACTACCAATCTACACTCTGTATTGAAGAAACTTTTTGCTGCAGAGACCATTCATAAAGGTGTGGGCACAGATACTTATAACACCAGGAAGCCACTGTCACTCTTAGGCCTGTGGGGATGGTGGTCAGGGAGCCTGGTTGGAAGTTGGGGCCATTTAAGGGCTGCCTAACCAGAATTGTGGCTATAGAGAAAAGTGGACATTATGACAACTAGGGAGAGTGGGAGTGATGAAAGCACTGGGGGGAAGAAATACTGTGACCTCTGTCTCCTCCAGTCTTCAACCTCCTGCCAGTTGCCCCATTGGTTGAATCCAAATCCAGCTGGAAGCCAGCGCATATGGGACTCAGCGATGCACCCATGGAAGTCAGTCCCATGGGAGACCAGGACTAAGGAGAGTGGAGAATAGATAGGTGGTGGTGGGGTGAGGGCAAGCAGAGGATAACTGGCATGGTGTTCTTAAGTTCTTGAGCCTTCTCTGTAGACATCTGATTCTTCTTACTCTCCAACCAAGTTCTTGAGAGAGAATCAGATTGGCTCAGTTAATTACTGTTGTCCATGTTTGGGCAGAACTTTTCTCTGTAGGTTGCTGACCAGTCTCTGGATGGACTGTCCTTGAGTAGTTGCCCCCTCACTTCCTAACAGTCTGTCCAAAGGAGGAAGGACAAGTCTAGGGGCTCAGAGCATGGGCTCTTCCCTCAATACAGAGCATGGGCATGGTGGTTTCTCTCAGATTTGGTGGCATAAACTGAATTTGTCCAAATGCTGTGACAACTTTGCATAACTTATGGCCTCCTATCGCCCCTATATGATTTCAAGGCAGTGAGGTCACAGCCAGCCTCATTTTTGTCCTGTTGAGGATGAGACCATTGGACTTTCTTAGCAATGTTTTTGGCTGCGAATGTCCAAGACTGGGCTGGATAGGCTGATTTGGTGTCTGGGCAGTCCAGACACCAAATGGACTGGCAGTCCATGTGTCCTTAGGCCTCGGGAAGGTACCTCATCTCAGAACTACCTTGGAGCTCTTTCATTTATAACCCGAAGGTTTGGGATAGGTTAGCAAGCACGTATACTCTTCTAGTCCAAGGATTTATCCCATTCTCCCTTTGTCTCCTTGCTAGTAGCTCATTAGTGCTGGGTTCATGATACTTTTGACTCAATATATCGTTTACTGACTACTTACTATGCATCATTTGTGCTGTTGGGCCTGACAGTTCAAAGATAAATAGGACTTGGTCCCATTCCTTGAGGAGCTCCCCAGATCAGTGAGGGAGACAGATCACAGGGAATTGGGCTGGAGTAAGCGCTATGATAGAGGTAAGCAGTGGGAACTCACAGAAAAGGGTCACTCAGCTCAGCCTAGGGCATTCAGGAAAGGCTTGTTGGAAAAGGCAATGCTGGATTGAATCTTGAGGGTGAGCAGGAGCTAGCTGAAGTATAAGGGTAGGCAGGTTATTCCAGGCAAAGGGAAAAACCTGAATAAAGGTATGGAATAATATGATAGTGATAAGAATGGTGGTGATGACAGCTAAGAAGTCCTGAGTGCCTTCTGTGCCAGGGACTGCTCTAAGCACTACACATGTGTTGTCTCTTTTAATAATACATTGACTGCAACACTAGAAAAATTATTTTTCCTTGGGGCCATGGTGTTTTATTACAAAAATGGAATAAAAACTTTAAGAACAAAACAATCCATTCTAACTTAATGAAAATTTTGTTGTTTTTATTTTGGATAAGTTATATGCAACTCATGTGGCACTAGACTCAATGCTTTTTTTTTTTGTGGCTTGATTTTTTTTTCTTTTTGTAGAATCAATTTTTACCCTGCAAATCATGTTGAGCTGTTTGTGACTCACAACATACTTATTGAATTTGTTTTTGAGAATTGAGTCTTTTGTCATTCCAAAAATATTTAGTTGTGTCTGGAGTAGATCTTGAGTGGTCCTGGATGACAACTCTGAGTCATACCCCCCAAAGTACCTGCAACAGTGTCGCTTCACTGCTTATGATCATATAGATTTTATTCAAAGAGCTGCCAGGCAAAAATTCAAGGTGAAACATGCAATTAGAAGTTGGGTAATTGGAGAACACAATCCAGCACATGTGGTGAGCTTAGGTGGTGGCTGGAGCAGGGCGACAGGAGGTGTGGGAGCCATGCCAATTTACAGAGAAAACAATGAACAGAGGTTTCACAGCTTCACGAGGCCCTGGGCTCAAAACTAACATGAGTTAAATACAACTCACATATAGTTAATGTCTTAGTCCTTACAAACCCCTGGGAGGCAGGGACTCTGTTATTTTAATTTTGCAAATGAGGGAACAAAATCATAGAATAGTTAATGAGCTCACCAAAGGTGATGCAGCTAGGAGTGGTAAAGAGTGAGACAGCATGGTGTGTCAGGGTACGATGGGAGATGAAGCTGACAAGGAAGTCAAGGGCTGTGAACACCAGGCTGAAGAACTGGAGCCTTGTTCCATGTGCAGTGAGAACACTGAAGCAGCTTCAGCAGGGGAGAAGCATGATCAGGCGGGCAATTTAGAAAGACCTCTGGGGTTGCAGTGCAGACAACACATAGAGGGAACAGATGGGAGGGAGAGATCAGTCAGAGGGCTGTTAAACTCTGTGGTGGTGGTTCCAGGTGAAGGCTGGGAAGGGCTTGCTTCTGGTCCTCTCTCTACTCCTAATCAGCTGGGACCCAGCCCTCCTTCCTGGAATAGATAGGCTGTCTATATCAACAATGTCAGGAGCCCAGAAGGGGAACGGAAACAACATTTGTGTCATTGATTGTGATGGGTCCTGGTTGTGCGTCACTGGGGGAGATCCACCTGATCTTGCTGCCACCTCATTCTCTCCACCCTGTATAAGAAGTACCCGGTACTGATCCCTCGTATCTGAGCACATTTTGTTGGATCAGGAAGTGGAGTATCCTCTGGATTAAGCTGAACATTTAAAATTAGAGCTTAGGCAAGTCTGTTGGGTTTTTTGGGATCCTCTTTCTTCCAGAAGCTTTGGGTTTCTCCTGCTTAGGGAGGACTGCACTTGTCTCTCTCTTACTGTCTTGCGCTCCTTTATCATCTTTCCCCATGCTATTTGGAGGTGAGACAGGCTGGTCTCTGCCCCGATCAGCCTAGGTTTGCTCTGATGCAGACAGGCTTCTAGCCTGGCTGCTGTGCACGTATATGCTTGTGATCATCCTGTATGGGTCTGCCCTCCCGACTTGAGCTATAAGATGTGACGTTGCGCAGTGGGCCGATAGGGAAGGAGCAATGGAGACCACTCAGTCAGCTTCAAAAATACCATCCAGGTTGTCTAGATAAGGGAGTGCTCTACCTGGTCTAGACTGCATTGGCCTCTGTGGACTCATAGTACAGAATATTCTTTTTTATTTTTCTATTATAATTGTTTTTATTTTTTATATGACAATTGTTGCATACAACTAATTTATTGCCGAGATTAAGAAATATAAAGGCCAGACACTATGGTTAACACCTGTAATCTCAACACTCTGGGAGGTCTAGGATGGTGGATTGCCTGAGTTTAGGAGTTCAAGACCAGCCTGAGCAAAAGCAAGACCACGACTCTAAAAAAATAGCTGGGTAGTATGGTGGGCATCTGCAGTCCCAGCCACTCCAGAGGCTGAGGCAAGAGAATTGCCCAAGCGTAGGACTTTGAGAGTACTGAGTATTCTTTTGCCAGATCTTGCCCCACACTTACTTTTCCCTTAGGAACCTTGTGGATTAGGAGAAAATGGGGTGCTGTGTCCAGCTATTTCCCTTATTCCTTATTTCCTTCTATTTCTAAATGCTTTGATAGGTCCTCGCAAACATATACCTTTTCTCATTTAACCTTACCACACCTCTATGTAACTATGTATTATCACTCCCAGTTTACAGATGAGAGCATTGAGGTTTATAGAAGTTAAATAACTTACTTAAAGTCTTGTAGTTATTACTTTCAGAACTAGGATTGGAGTTGAGGTTTCTTCACCAGTTTCCATCTTCACCAGACCCAGTTAATGAAATAAAATAAAGAAAAAATGTTCTCAAGGAGCTATTTGGGAAGTTATTCCTAACAAGATATTATCCTGGTTGTCCTTTTAATATTGTTACCTTCTAGTGAAAACAGAATACCTTTACAATGTCAACATCAAGATCTGTTCCCACATGAAAATATTGATGGCTGCCACATAAAATTTCATATAATTTTAAATTGCACACGAACTTTATGGACAACCTGTATATAAGACATGGTATAGCTTTTTTTCTTATTTCCCAAATTGAAAGATAGTAATCCTTCCTCTTATTTAGGCTGTGAATATTTTTTCATGATCTATTATTATTTTTCTTTCTATATTGACTGTTTAGTGGTATGTAACATTTTAAAGAGACACTTTTAAATGGAATTTTCTTTTTTTTTTTTAAATACATGTATTTTATTATTCTTCATTACATTATTTCCCCCCCCCCCCACCCGTCCGTGATAAGACAGAATTGGTTTACAGAAAAGAATACAGAAAACACCAAAGCTCCTGGTAGTGGGAGAGATTTCAAGTAGGGAGAGAGAAGCTCTTTCCGTTCCTCTCCCGGTCTTTCCCCGTCT